>WTSP01015939.1:5172-28522 GCA_025331215.1 Actenoides lindsayi | reverse complement strand
ATAATAATATAAACTCACATAATATATAATTATGTAATAACAAAACTGTCCATAGTTTTGCAAAGTGTTTTCCTTGTAACAGTAAATGTCTCCTAGTAGTACAGCAAGCAAAGTATAACTAAACCTGGTGTATAGCTGCCTGGTGTCCAGGGACTAAGCAGGCACTTCAGACATGCTGGGGATGTATTTCATGCTGATGCCATTACTGCATTTCATGATTTCCAGTCTCTGTGTTTTGGTACTGGTCCTAGGGCAGTGTGAGAACCACACCATCTGTTTGGGGGAATTTCTTGCTTTTTCTAATTGGAACAGAGCACCGTGAAATATTCACAAAGCAAATGATAGTGGTGAAAACCCACCATTTCCTGTCTGTAAGTATATTTCACAATGACATTTGCATTTTCAGTAAGAAGAAACCCAAATATTTGGAAAAATATTAACCTGAAGCAAAAGAAAAAGTCACGTTTTTGTAAAAACTGACTATTGAAAATTTATAGTAACAATAATCAAAACACAGACTGAAATATTCCAATATTCCATCCTCCTTAAGGGCTTCTGGAGGTTTTCATTTTCCAAAATAAAACGCTCTTCACATACCCGCATTTCCATGGAAAGTTTTGGTTTTGAGATGAATGGCATTGTTTGACCAAACACTCCAGTCTTCCACTGAAAAAAAAAAACCACCCAGTTCTTGGGTGTCCATCCACACCCTTTTCTTTCTCTTCAGTATCTTTTTCCAGTCTTGATCAGTTAGTCCCCTGCTGAAAAAGCTCTGCCTGATAGAAAGAGGAGCAGAAAGAACATGCTGCTCATTGCTGGTCACACTCTCTGCTGTTTCACATTAACGTTTTCCCTGCTAAGACCCTGCAGACTGCAGGTTTTCAGGGCAGCCACTCTCTCCTGCTCTGTTTGCACCATGGGACTAACACAATGGGGCAGGATCAAACCACAGACCCCATCCAACCCCCCTGCCAGAGGAGATGCCTCGCTCTGGGCAACGGGAGTACCCCAGCGGGGGTGGGCAGGTTCTCGTCCTCAATAAATACAGTATGCTTTGTTATGCTGCACCCTTGCTCTCCAGTTCCCCCAGCTGCCTCAGAGTTGAGCAATATTGACTAAGTGCTGATTACTGACAATTAAAGGAGTTCTGCCTGCAAGCAGCACTGATAATGCAGGCCTGGGGTGGGTGCTGTCATTTATGATGTAAATGCTTCTGCAACACATGAGGAGGATTTCTAGGAGCAGCCAAGGGGGTTGAGTGTAAGCTCTGCACACAGGCATGTCAAGGAAAAGAGGTACTGCACATTGTAGGTCTTGGTTTGCAGTGTTCTGATTACATCATTAATTCCATATCAACCCAAGACAGGTGAGTTCACAGCTCCAGCAGCACTGGTGCAGGGCCTGAGAAAGATTTATTGCTCTTACTTGGGTTTGCTAACAGAGCTGTTGGGCAGTGGTGGAGGACAGGGCCATTCCAGTAAACGCAGTAGAAAAACAGCCCATAGCACAGAGCCATGTGCATCCCGCGGAGCTGAGCGAGGGACGGGGGAACGTGCCAGCTGAGTGCTCCCACGTGACCCTCGAACCATCTGCAGCTCTGCATTAAGGACTGGCATTTGTTTTAAAATGTCTATTATGTAACAGTTAAACAAAGCTAAATACCACTCAGAGCCTAGCTACCATTTGGTTTCAGGTGATGATGACGTTAAGAGGGGAGTCAGGATTGGGGTGGAGTGTCTTGCTGTGGTACCGAGCTCAGTCCAGCGTGCTGCCCTACAAGCTGCCCCAGCTCCAGATTGGGATGGGGAGTGGGTGATCACCCCAACAAGGGCTGCTCTGCAGTGGCAGGAAGGAGCAGCAAGCTGTAAATCTCACTGAGTGGAAGGAACAAACACCAGAACATAGTTCCTCACTGGAGCTTGGCTGGAAGGTGTAGGGGCTGCCTCCACAAACCTTCATGGAACTACTGCTGGTGCAGGTGAACAGGCTCTGGGACTGCTGTGGAGGTGACAAGCCTTGGCAGAAGTATTCATTGGTCTGTAGCGGCTTGAAAACAAAAAAGCTGGCCAGCACGTGACCTGTGGGTCTATCTGAAAATGTGAGCAGAAGGGTCTCTTATCCATCAAATATTTTGGGATTAAGAGGTGCTATCTTTACCAAAAGAAATCTTTAATGCTTGGTAATATTTATTCCTCAGAATTTGAGTCTTTGGTGTGGCACCTGTCCTTGAGTCCATGTTTTGAAAGGAAAACTAAGAAACACATCTGAATATAGCAATAATAAAAGCTGCATAAAACACAATGCCATGCCAAGGAGTGCAACCACTCAAGGACCAGGGTCACACCACAGACACTCATTTGGGGCAGCACTGGCTCTTCTCCAACCACCTGCAGTGCCTTTCCTACCAGAGCTTTTAATTTCTGCAGGTGTCCCAGGGTCTCATGCCCTGAAAGTGTCCCTGGTCTGTGCCCCAGGGAAGCTACAACACAGGCAGAGTCGGTGGGTTCTTTCTTTGTCATTGATGGCCACCTCCAAAAGTGCTGGCCACCTGCACTGCAGGACAGGGCTTAGTAGCAGTTTTCCTTAACTGTCCTCAAGGCTGGAGAGGAGAAGTTGTTTTTGTTAGGACTTAAATGTGGCTACTTCAGAGGTACTATTCCTCTAGCTCCTGACAGGCAAGAAACATGACCCATAAAAAGGGACAACATCAACAGCAGGGAGGCACAGCCTGAGGTGTTAGAGACTGATAGGGAGCTCTCAGCAGACAACACTGGATTTAAGTGTCTGAACCTGATTTCAAGTCTGAACCACATGTGTCCATCCTCACCACTTGCAATGACACAGTAGCAGCACAGCACAGAGCTAAAGCCTGTAGGGTTTCTTTGCACTCAGAATCATTGGCAGGAACATTCAGCAGAGGAGAGGCAAGAACCCTGCTATGCAAATCTTTCTTTTTACACAAGTGTTTCTTTCCTTGGGTCAATGGAAATGTTCATCACCGTTTACTCCCACAGTGGTCGACAACAGCAGCAAAGCCAGAGGTCTTTTCTGTTTGTAATCTTTACTGAGCAGAGGAATCATTGCTGTGCATCATCAGATCATTTCTGGTTTATAACACCCTGCTCATTTCATTACAAAATTCTAGCCTTGAGTGGAGCAAATTAATTTGTCTTTTTCTTGTCCTCACGCTCCTTTTGATATTTAGAATTTGATTTCCATGGAAAACCAGAAATGCTGACCTGTGCCAGGGGCCAGCTAACATCAGGCCATAGGCTGTGTCCAGCACAGCAGTTTCTGGGCACCAGCCACCATTTCATAAATGGGCTCCTTTGAAACAGACCGCTCTTAGTTATCCAGTTCACATCCTGTCATCACTGACTTGCTGTTTTGTCCTTCTGCAAAAGTAAAATAGTACTGGCAAGTTTATTAAGCCAAATCTTGTCTGCCTAATGTCAAGCTTAAAACTTCCCTGGCCTTTTTTTGTGAGTTTACCTGGGTATGCACAACCCAAACTGTACTGCAATGTGCATCAGCTCAGGCAGCTCAGCAACTACCTTCACATCAGAAGATGACTATGTCTCATTGCTTTAAGTGTTCGCTGTACAAAAGTCTCCAGAGAATGCACTAAAATGAAAAGCATCTGTAGTTATCCATTGTATTTTTGAACCATACCAACCCCAAAAAGAGCAAATAACCTCAGGCCCACCAGGATCAACAGGGATCCTCCCCAGCCTTTGCAGTGAGGACTAAATTGTACCCATCCACCAGCTGTGCAGTGTGTACAGTGGAAAGTATCCTCTGCAGAAGCTCCAGACAGAGGGAAACTGTGGCTGGGATAAACCAATGAACATAGAATACCTCATACTCCGGTCTGAGATGGCCAAGATATCGCACTGCAATAGCTGCTGTCTTTCTAATTTGCTTTTTTATTCATGGAACTTCTTGTATCAGCTGTGAATTTCTTTGGCTCAGCGTAGTAGTAAAAAGTTCTTCTCAACATGCAGCTGGTGGAAAAATAACAATGGTAATGATGGCCTGGCCAAAACTAGAGCATTGTAAATCTAAATAGAAAATAACCAGTGGGATAGAAAACTCCATTGGTGCCCAAGTGTACATACTGGGACTAAGACTGTATTTTATGCCCCTGCTCTGAGCTCCCAGGCACTAATACAGATGGCTGCATGTGCTCCTGTTATGCCGATGCATGCAGCTGATTGCAGTAAATCTCCCTCCCCTCCAAGCCTCCCTCTGACCCATGACCCAGGCTCTTGCAAGAGCACAAAGGGGCTGCAAGGACCAATGTTGGCCTACGCTGCACCAGCCAGACTAGGTTTCAGGGAGAGCTCCTAACTGTCAGGGTGGTATTGAAGCTGTACACTGAGTACTGATTTCTGTGAGTGTGATATACACATGAAAAGAAGGATCTTGCAGCTGCTTCCTCATTAGCTGCAATGTCCTGGGTCATCTGGCCTTCTTTGGGACTGATGCAGAGACCTTTCTCCTAGCACAAGCTTCTGCAAAGCAGTTCAACTCAGTGGCCAACCCCACAGCCTCTATTCACAGACCATGGCAGCTTAAAGACGTTTGCTTGCTGGTCTTCAGCCAGGGTTGGGACTCCACATTTTTCCATTAAAGAGAAAAACATATTTTGAGTGTGGCTGATTTTTAACAGAGAAAACAAAACCCCAAGAGAATGTTGTATGTAAAGACTTTTGTAAACAAAATATATTTCGGAGTTTAATGTTTTGCATGAACAGACTAATGTCAAGCTTAAGTCCTTGTGCTTTGTTGCTTGAAAAGGCATGGAAGAAGCATCTTCCTGCATGTTAGTTATTATTTTTAAACGGGCTCTCTGCTGGTAGGGCACTGAACCTTAGGTCACTGCAGGGCAGAGGAAAATAAATCTCTTCGCCTATGTGTCTCTAATTTTCTTCCTACTTCTGCAGGTCTACTTAAAGCAGGAGCTCCTGGATGCTAACTGCACATTTGAACAGTGACTGCAGTGACACTGCCCCAGCTGTGGTTGAGGATGTTGGTGTATGTAAGTGGTTTATATTAACATGATTGATAACTCAATAGATTTCAGAAAGAGCAATCGAAGTTCTTCATCTTTCTGATTGAGACACTGCTTTATCATTAGGAGCTGAAGTCCACCTACCACTGCACCAGGATGTGGTGGAATAGGAACAAAGGATTTTTCTCCCCTGGTTCTCCAGGACTGTGGTGTGGCCGTAGGAAGCTGTGAGCTCCTCCTTTCCTGTGTCTCAGCCATCAGAAGACATTCAGCATGTAAGTGGCATATCCTTCTGGATCCCATAATCAGGTGCCAGCACCCATCGGGTGGAAGACTTTTCATGCTGTTTGAGGGGAAGTCCTGACTGCACACTGCAAGAAATCACAAGGCAAGCTGGAAATGTCAGACAGTACAAGTCACTTTTGCTACTCTTAAGAACTTCATACCACAGTGTGACTCTTAGGAAAGATCAGAAGGGCAGTCAGGCTAGTGAAAGACTTTATCTTCCATCTCAAAGACAAACACCCAGGTCTCTCAAATACAAATCACTTTATGCAGTCTTGCAAAACCCAAAACTATAGGAAAAAAAACCTCCAAATCCATCAAGCCCTGTGTCCAGATTGCTGCGCGGAAGGACTTTTTCCTGGGCTTGCTCCATTCCTATGTGTCACCAGGCCCTCTTGGGCCAGGTCATGCCTTGTCTCACAACAAATCATACAGAGCTTTCTCATGCCTTTTTTTCTGGGGTATGTCCCAAAACTCCCGTTCACCCTGCCCAGTGTGGGTCATGCAGGGCTCTGCACCCTGGAGAGGAGTCAGTGGAAAGGGCCATGCCAATGAAGCTGCATGTGGCCAAAACAGCCTTAGCTCTTGCAGTAACTCTTTGCTTGCTTCTTCCCATCTTGGTTTCTTTTCACTTATCAACTAATTTCTCAGCAGCTGGTAGCAAATCCCAGGTCAACGTCCTTCTCTGGACAGCTGTCCTCTCATCTGCCTGCTGTTCTTGGTGCCTCGCCAGCCCCTCCAGCACACTCCTTTCCCTTTCTCCCAGAGGACATGCTGTGGCTGAGGGGAAAATGTGAGTGAACTCTTTGTTAGCATTTTGGGAGTACATTACTGTATGTATTTGTACACTAACTCTCGTAAGTTCACCAAGTTAACTCTGTGTCCTGATGAATACAGTCACTTCTGGGACTATCACTTCATTTCACAGATAAGATCGCGATTTGTTACAGAGTTTTCTTCTGATCTGTTTTTTGTTACATGTACTTCTGGATCAGTTTGTAATGTTGCTTTACTTTTCCTTGTCAAGAAGTAAACACAGATATAGACTCCAGTTCTGTGTTTCCTCACCTACAGCTCAGGAACACTGTCATAAATGATACCCCTCAGCATAGCTCTGAATTCTGAGATTGCTCAACCACACAGATTTGGCAATGTGTTTTGGGAAGAGACCTCTTTTCCTAAGTCACTAAATACCATCAAACACATGTGCTGTGGCATTGAAAAGAAACAAACCCAAAGGCATGTGCCTGTGACCTCTGTGAACAGCAGCAAAACAGGTCACCATCTGACATGGAGAGAAGAACCTCACGGGAATAGCAGCCTTCTCCATATCTACCTGACTGTGTGGAAAGCACAACAGCAAGGAGGTTATTGAAAAAGCAGACACTGGTAAAAACATTCTTCCTGGTTTTGGGCTTTTGCCAGTCAAACCAGGGAGTTCTTTGGTCATTTCTCATCACTTCACATAGGGTGATAAGGAAACAATGGCTTCTCGGTCTAATCAGAAAATTTCATCTAATAAAGCATCTTGCATGCTCTGTCTTCAAAGGGGAGATTTTCTGTCATTCAGATCTGCTTGTCCATATAAAGGAAAAATTTGCCAGTGTACAATAAAATACTGGTTGAATGTTATCACCCAGCTATTGTGGTGTCTAACATTAACCCATAGTGCTCCCCATTATCAATTAGCCTATCCCATTTAAAATGTTTGGCCACACTAGAGAGAGCTGAAAGCCAGCAGGAGGTATGTCTTCTTGAACACCATGTTTCTGGGCTGTAATAGCTAAGAAGGAGAGTCCGAAGTGTTGTGAGAAGGAGGCAGAAGCAGCCATCAAATGTTGAGCTCTCTATATTATAGTTCATGTGGAAGTGGAGAAAGCCGTGCAAGACTACAAGGAGGATGAGGAAAGGTATGTTTCTCTGTTGTACATATGCCAAGCAATTTATAGCTGAATTTTAAATTCTCTTTGGAAAATTATGGTTAGCTGAAGACTGGTGACAAGACATAACACATCTAACCTCCACATCATTGCTTTTCTTACAGCGCAGGCTGGTGTTGAAGAGAAGGTGTTGGCCTCTGATCACTGTTTGGAGTAATCAAGTAAACTGAGATGTGGCACCCTGAATCTACTTTTTGCAATACAAATGTTTACAGCTCAAAACCACTGTCCCCATCAGAGCCAGCATACCTGTAGGAAGAGATGCCAAAGAATAAATGAAGATGGGAAGCAAATTATCCTCTAACCCATGGAAACTAATCTTGCTTCAAATAATTTACAGTACAGGCAAAGTTGGAGGTACACAGCACCCAGATGTGCCAATTTGGTGGTGTCTACAAACTTGCTGAGGAAGCACTCAATCCCCTCAACTAGATCATTGATAAAGATATTCAACAAGACCAGCCCCAGCACTGAGCCCTGGGGGACACCACTGGTGACTGACCACCAACTGGATTTAACTCTATTTACTACAACTCTCTGGGCCCGGCCAGACAGTTTTTAACCCAATGAAGAGTCCACTTGTCTATGCAATGAGCCTCCAGCCTCTCTAGCAGAATGCTGCGGGAGACAGTGGCAAAGGCTTTACTAAAGTCCAGCTAGACAATGTCCACAGCTTTTCCCTTGTCCACTAGGCAGGTCACCTGGTCATAGAACAAGATCAGGTTTGTCAAGGAGGACCTGCCTTTCCTGAACCCATGCTGGTTGGGCCTGATCCCCTGGCCGTCCCGCACTTACCATGCTAGCGCTCTCAAAATGAACCCCTCCATAATTTTTCCGGGTACTGAGGTCAAGCTTCTTGTTCCCTGGATCCTCCTTCTGGCCCTTCTTGTAGATGAGTGTCACATTGGCAAGCCTCCAGTAATCTAGGACCTCCTGTGTTAGCCAAGACTGTTAATAAATGATGGAGAGAGGCTTGATGAGCTCCTCTGCCAGCTCCTTCAATACTCTTGCGTGGATCCCTTCTGTCCCCATGGACTTGTGAATGTCCAGGTGTTGTAGCATTAACTGCTTCCTTCTGGCCTATGGGGGGGTTGTTCTGCTCACCATCTTTATCTTCCAGCTCAGGAGGCTGAATACCCTGGGGGAAGCTGGTGTGACTAATAAAGACCGAGGCAAAGGCAGCATTAAGTATCTCAGCCTTTTCCTCATCTTTGGTTGTAATGTTCCACCCCCCCATCCCCCCACACCCCGCATCCAATAAAAGATGGAGATCCTCCCTTGCTCTCTTTTTATTGTTAATGTATTTGTAAAAACTTTTTTTTGTTACAAGCCTATTAGAGGGCTCCAACCCATCATAGGCTGAGATTTGTTTCCTTTGCCTGACTGGTTAACAGCAATTTTTGTAAGATGACCCAAAGCACATGTGTGGAAGAAGAGTCAGTTCAGCCCACTGTCTCACACTCCATCATGTACATAGTCACTCATGTGTGCTGACATCCCAAAAGTTCTCATGAACAACTGAGGCAGGGAACAGACAGAGGCATTGCTCTAACAATTCTAGATTGACTTCAGTTCCCTAAATTCAAACTTAATTGAGGTGAGTTCACCTTTTCCTCCTAGCTGAGTTATATACACATAGCTACTCAGATACTTGCTGAATTACAAAACCCCTTAAAATGTTCTTCTCACCATAGACTCACAAACTAACATGAAAAGTCTCCTCTTTATCAGTCTCTCCTTTCCTTTTACAGTACCAAAACAGGAAGTACACTACCTGTGTCTCTAGACAATGGCAGCATTGCGATGGGAAAGCACTGGGAGGAAACATAGATCATCTATCTTCTCATACAGTAGGACACTTTTCAAATGAGTTATATTTTCCTGAGGTCTCTATGTGTGGAACTATAATTATTTCTGTCTACAGACAACATTAAAATGAGTGATAATACTCTCAAGTCATCAGCTGCATCAAAGCTTGCAAGTTGCAATTTTGGAATTATCATTTATCAAACTTACCCCATTAATCTTATTGTGTGGGTCTCTCTAGCAAGACATTTAACTTCTAAACTTGTTTGCACATTAAATATTTTAATAAATAAACCTAATATATATCAAGCTGTGATATTTCAATAACGTAACTTGTTTAATGACATAACTTGGTGTTTCAATAGCAAACTACTAGAAGTATACACAGAATCCTCATTACAAAATGTTAGAACTGACAATAAATAGCTGAACAGTTGTGTGAAGAAAATATTGTGAAAAGGCAGTGAAAACCAAAAATAGGTAGAGAGACAGATAAGAAGTGTTGTGTCACATTTGAAGAGCCCATTGTATCTAGTCTCGTTCAGTGCTTCTCTGTGCTAATGGACTTTTTCCAATGTGCTACACAAATTGTCAAGTCTTTGAGGATTTTAAATTCGAATAGCCACGGGCTATTGTGTGCTGTAGGTTTAGAAGTGGACTCAAAAGCACCTGGTTACAATGGTAACTTTTGTAAAGATCTTTTAGATTAATAACATTAACTTTCCAAAATACATAATGCAAACAAAACTGGAAAGCGCTACAGATGTGTTGTGGGTTTTACACTGTCCTAATAGACAGAGTTCCCTGTAGTTCCATGAAATTTTCCACTGTAGAGGTGAAGACAAGGAAAATCTTGAGTGAAATGAAACCATGGTAAACTGAGGAATACCTCTTGGCCTTTTGATCAGGTCTTTCATTTACCTGTGCCTTTCTAAAATGATGAAGAATCATAGAATCATAGAATTGTCAGGGTTGGAAGGGACCTTAAAGATCATCTAGTTCCAACCCCACTGCCATGGGCAGGGACACCTCCCACTAGAGCAGGTTGCTCAGAGCCCCATCCAGCCAAGAACACCAAGCAGCATGCAATGTTTCATAGGCAAGACATCTAAAATGTAACTATCTTTTCCTAGCAATCAGAATTTATTTTTAAATTCTCCCTTTTTAGTTATAGTTTGATCTGCAAAGTACAACTAAACAATCACATTGAATTCTGTCAATACATTTCAACAATATCTTCAATGCCTTTAGAAATTTCTTCTATATTCATCAAAGACATTTTGTTAGCCAAAATTGTGTATTCAAGGAAAACATTGTGAATAGTCAGCATATATCCAGCTGTACGTGAGTACTTGGGCATATTGTCACCAGAGTTATTCAGGTAGACATCTTTGATGTAATCTCCTGTTTTGAAGCCTTTCTGTTTAAAGCATCAGAAATTACATTAGCAATCTTTCCTGGATAGGCTTAAAGTTAAGTGTTGTCTGAGACTTATCTTTTCTACGATCTAATTATAAAGGAGTCTATATTACCTTGCAAAAATAGTCAGTGTCTGAAAAACAGTAATACTTGCAAAATACTGAATTTTGTCAGAAAAAGTGCATGCATGGATATAGCCCTTTTAGAAGTTATTTTTAGCACAAGCATTTTCTAACTGCTGGGCTTTAAAGGACATTTCTGTTAGGAAAAAAAAAAAAGAAATTTCCAAAGAGCAGACATTTGACCCAGCCTTGTGTTTGTAAATACAGAGATTACCATAAAATGTTCTTGTTTATCAAACAATCACATCTTCCCGAGAGCTGTTTGACTTTCTTTTAATTTTGCAATGCTTCAGTGTTCAGCAGCTGGAAATAGTTTACTCACATGTCTTCTGTTTTACAGAACCCGAGGAGCCAAGTTGCGTCAGGTGGTGACAGAAATCTTCTCCAGGCCTCCTTAGGCAAATGACATCCATCCAGCTCTCTCACTTCAATCTCTTGATTTTCCACCTTGTGTAGATCTGTAACAAGGAATATGAAAATGAGAAACAATGTCAAATCTCCAACCCTAACCTCAATGGCTAAAGTGGAATTTTTCCAAACCGCTAGCCACAGCTAGTGCAGATCTGCCTGGTGCTGGTGGACCTGTAACCCTGTACCATTGACTGACCAGTCAGTCAATTTTACTGGTAAAATCCTCAGGCAGTTACAGTGTCCCTGACCTGTGCTCCTGTGAGGTGCACACCATGGCCTTGACTCACATGGGGAGCTCGCTGGTGTCTTTGGAAAGCCACCCCTACCCTACTTCCACTCATTTGAGTGAGTCCAACCTATGGCTTCTTTTAGCCTATTTCTGTTCACCTGGAGGCCAGAATGTGCTGGCTATATTTAGGGAAAAAAAACCAACTTGTCCTCATTGTGCTCCATTTAAAGTCCATGGAGAGCTTTGCTACTGATTTTAACACGGAAAGGACACTGTCACAGTGTCATTTCTTCCTCCCTGTGATGGAGATGCAACTGCTGCACTGCTGCCTTTGAAGCCCCATCATTAAGTCAAAACCTTTAAACCAGAGGGTTCTGTGCACTAGCAAAAAAATGTCAATGGCCACTAAAGGAAACAATTCTGAGAAGTCACAAACTGAAGGAAAATAAAGATACTATTTCAAAGGAAAGGGAGGGCATCATAATGCTGCTGGGGTGTTTTTTGGTGCTGATTTATATTTAACCTACTTAAATAAACTGCAATGGCTGTTCTGTGAATGCAAAAATGGATTGAAAGTTTCCATTTGATTAAATAAGGAGAAGAAATTGCCCTGTGGCTAGTCTGTATATTCACTGATCAACAATGAAATCTCGATGGAAACTAGTGACCTGCCACTGTCAACACACAACCAATTTGAACTGAGCTTGAAGGGGGCAGTCATGCAAGCACCGCTTGGGACATTTATTTAACACCACTTTAAAGCACAGCTCTCTGTCCAGCTTGCACCATTTTCCGCTTATTATCGGGTGAGGCATGTTGGCTCTGGTTATACATGTAGATGGAACAGCAACAGGGTATGTCTGGGCTGCTTTACAGCTAGGTGGAAGCTCTGCACCCTGGGGTTTGGATGAATTTTCCCAGAGGACACCAGGCAAGTTGGGAGATGGTGTGGTTAGGGACCATTCCCAGGTTCAGGTAACACAGATGCTGGAGAGAAAAGTGATTGGTACTGAAGATGCCAACCAATCTGGGCCATCAGGCACCAGTACAGGAAGGCAGTCCGAGGAACATACCCGCTGGGTGCAAATACATACAACCACCCCAGCTTCCTGGTGCTCTTCAGCCCCAGCACAGTACAAACTATGCTAGAACAGGGTCAGCTCCTTCCACAGCCATCCCTGTGTCTGCCTGCTATTCTCCCTCAAAACTGTTCCCCTCTTTTTTACCTGTTCAAGCATACTGGGAAATGTGAAGTTGGCTGCACTTCATCCACTTTGGGAAGACCCAGAGGACTTCCATGTCAACCAGTGGGACTCTTTCAGCATAAGAAGATACACTTCAGCCTAAGTTCTTTCAATCTAGAAGAATTCCTAGCATGTCTTGACTTGCATGTTGGGTTAAAAAGAGTCGAAAAAAATTATGTAACTGCAGGTTTAACATCTTGCTAAATTTCGACACACTTTTGCAACTTCTTTCCCTAAACAGAGCATTGCCAAATCTGAAAGTACAGAATTTACAGTAGAATATTCTGCTCTCAGCTTCCCTCCAAGCAGAAACTGAACCAAGGAAGATGTATTTAACCCATACAAAGAATTTCAGCATGAGCATCAACAGCCAATCATTCTCCTATTGGTTGTTCAGAAACCTAATCTGTGAATTATCTTTTATTTTAAGATTCATTATCTAATTTGAAAAATCCTCAGCAGTGTTTTGTTTGGGAAAAAGTTGCTGCAGAGTTCTTGTTAGTTCTGTATTTTCTGGAACTGTAAGAATACTTTGCTTTCTCCTCCCAGTATTTATTGTCTCTTTGAATTCCACACGAAATTCAAAGGAAGACATAAAAACAAGGTTGCTCCAAGGTAATATTTCCATGCCCTTTTGCAGAACGGACTTATTTTCCATTCTCTTAAATCTTTGCATTTGCCTGGTCGAAACACAAAGTCTTTCTCCTTTGGAGGTGTTTGGCTAAAGAGGTCTCTAGTCTCTTTCAGGCAATTTCCTGCTTGATTAGGAATTGTGATTAAATAAACCTAACAATCTCTTTGATCTTGGACTTTCCCACAGATCCTACTTTTTAATTTTCCACATTTTGGTCAGCTTTTTTTGGCTTTTAGCAGCTTTGTAAACTCTCTGGACCATTTGAATCTCCTCATTTTTAAAATCATCTCCATCTCAGCTCAGTCTCTGCATTTTTCTCTGACTTTTTTCTGCATTTATACTTTGCAGGTGCTCTCCTGACCCTATTTGCTGCCATCAGCTATTGGTGGCAGTGCCAGCACAGCTCCCTCTGCTTCTTCTTTTGTAATACTGTACGACAGCAGGGGTTCATTTGCAAAGTTCTCTCCTTCACTACAACATCTTCGGTTCACAAACACAGTTTTAGGGGAAACCACACTGCAGTTTGGGGAGCCTCAAATGTGTCTTGGGTTGTGAGCGTCATTTTAGGTGCATCATCTCCAGGAATCTTGGCGTGCATTAGATTTCTCTCTCCAGAGTTGCTTTTAATGCTGCATGAATTTCAGAAGAAACTAGCATATTTTATTCTACATCAACGAACTAAGAATGATGTTTTAGTTGTTGCAACTGCAAGCACTGCTGCAAAAGAAAAGCATCAAGTAAGAAAATGTATTTACAGGTCCTGTTTAGCAGTAAGGCTCCTCCTTAGTTGCTCTGGTAGTTTATTGAGCTTGCAGAAGCCAGGCTCAAACCTCTCCTTCTGCCTACAATTTCCAGGATTACATAGAGCCCCAGGTTTTTGGTGTCCTTTGCCTTCGTCTGTTAAAGGTGGAACTGCTCTGCCTCATGTCTTTGTTTCACTTTTCAAATCACTTCTTGTTTTTAGAGTTTCTTCTCACTGACAGCTGGGGAGAGGGGGATTGATCCTCTCACCTTGAGGGTTTCTTTAAATCTGAAATTCCTTAGGGTTTCTTAATTAGCAATTTTCAAAATCATCCTGATATTTTTGAACTCCTTGGACACTGACAATACTTATATACTTTAAACTCGTGCCTCCCCATTTGCTGTGAGCTTTACAGTGCCCACACACGACAAGCTAGTAATAAGGGTTGTAGATAATAACTCAGTCACAACCGAGAGGCCTTTGAGAACATTTTTTTCTAAATTGCCTTCTTCACCATGGGAAAGACATTAAGCTACTTTGGAGAACTGGGTAATAACTCAAAAATTGGCCTGTACATTGTCTGAAAAAGCTTTCAAGACAAAATCAAGGCACTTGAGATAGGAACAGTCTGTCTACTTCAAAAAAAAAAAAGCAGAGCTCCATTTGCTAGCAGGTGAAGTCAGAGTAGTTTCATGTAATGGAAAATGAGGCCCTGACGCTGTTGCGTTACTGGAGTAAACTGTGCTGTCAATACACTAGTAAATAAAAGGAACATTGGCTGTGAGTACAAGGAGCGTGCTGACCTCATGGAGCGCAACTCTGCTTGGCTGAGAGAGCCTGAAGGAATGATTAACTAAAACAAGAACGTTTTATTAGACCTTTTCTAACATCATTTGAAATGACTGGCTGGGAAGGGTTGTGGATTTACTTTCCTGGGAGGCACCTCTCCTTAGGAAAGATGGGTTCTAACTCAGTCCTTCGTAGGTTTTGTGCATTTTTTTTTCTCTCATGTTCATTTTCTATGAAGTTTTGGTTACTGACATCGTTAATTGTGCTTAGTACAACTCTTTGTCCTCTGAGGGAAGGGTGAAAAACAATCTGAAGCCTGCCTTAGGTACTCAGGGCTGTAGATCATGGATGTCTGATTATTGGTGTTCAAATCACAGGGCAAAGCTAAAGAGGTGGCAAATGGACAAGCTCAGAAGAAAAAATTGAGGATGATGCTGGTACTAAAGGAAAAGTAGTAACTTGTGTATTAAAGCTACTTACTTGAGTTGTTTCCATGGGGTTCAGCCCACAAAATATTACTGTTCTACTCAGGGCTGTAAATCCACTTGTAAAATGGCCTCTAGGCATTTTCACTGAGCAAAAATTATTGCCAATGGACTGAATTTTTGGGAGGAGGCTGGACACAGAGATCCTCCCAGATGCAGGGGTTTGAATTGCCCCATCGTTCTTGTCATGGTTTTGAGTCATCAACATGTGGTAGCACAATTATCATATTAAGGACAGCCTCAGGCAGACGAACTTCGCTTTGTGATGGCTGAGATGCAATTCCTGTCCCACTGTAAGACGTTAGGTTGTTAGGATGGCTTGTGTCATACCAATTACAGATATAAAGAGTTACAATAATGTCACAGCCCTGGGTTTAGTAACTAAGATCACCAAAGAGAATGTCTTACAAGACTCACACACAGAAAGAATACTTGAAGCTGATGCTTCAAGCTTCAATTTAAAAAGCAAGGGCTGAGGTCTGCGAGCATTAGCATTTCTGTGGAGTTACTCATACTTCAGCCCTGCTTGGATTATGGGCTGGCAATACTCAGATCTCAGAAGCAAAATACTGAAAAAACCACAGAAGAGAAGGAGATATGAATATTATACTAATTTATGTCAAAATTTGAGATTTCTAGATCAACACAGAGATTTTTCAAGAACATGGTATTTTCCCCTAAGTATGAGAGTAAAATAGAAGAAACAGCAAAATCAGTGCCAACAGCCCTGAAGTATCTGCTGTAAAGGACTCCCACTGAAAATTGCTTAAATTCAGAGCAGAAGAAAGAATGCAGACATAAACTGTAACAAGTGGGAGTTCAACAACGTTTGAGAAATGCTGCATAAATTACAGCTTCATGTCTTTTCTTTCAGTTATCTTCAGTTAGAACAAGCAGGGAAGGGTTTTGCAGTGAATGTGTCCCCTGTGTGTCATGTCCCCAGGTAGATGGAAAAGTAGGAAGAAGTGGAAATTAGGAGTGAGACGTATCTCAACAAGACAGCTCTATAAAAGGCAATTACTCAGCAGCATTGGGAATACATCAGAAGAAAATAAATCCAGGATTTACTGCCCTTGTCAGCTGTTTTGCATGAATCAGATCCAAAACCAAATCTGAGCTTTCATGTCTGGAAGAAAGAGCAGTACTTAGTCATGTACCTAGGGAGAGTAATGCTTGGGGCTGGGATGGTAGTGTGCCTCAACTACCTTCTTCTTTTGCAATCAGCCCCTGGGCCAGGTCTGTATATACTAGAGAAACACATTATCCTTAATTATTTGATTTTCAGGGCTCAGTCTGAGGGGTTGCTGACCCTGGCCGGCCACATGGGTTCCTGCAGCAGCAGAAAGGCAGCCACGTTGCTCTGCAGGCACTGCCCTCACCCAACACAAGGCCCTTATGATTCACGGACCATTTACTGTGGCCTTGATAATCACCAGTGAGCCACATCATTGGGAATTACTGCTGGGAGTGTCCGCTGTGGAATACTCACCAACCACCATCCAGGTGGTTGACTTGAATCTGAGCAGTCAGTAAGCACACTGTCATCTTCAGCTCTCATATCATGCTGCAGAATAGCAATATTTCCATTTAAATGCCAGGCAGGAAAGCAGTGTATTGAGCAGAGTACAGGATATAAGTCTATCTAGTTCAGCTCAATATTCTTATTTGAGAGTTATTGTGGGCCAGGCAGAAAGTGAAATAGCCTGTGGCTTTCAGTGTTGTTCTCTTCCTAAATGATCCTGAAAGACTTTATTGATGTAAGCTACTCCCTGCATTTAGGCTGAGCTCTGAATTGTTTGTGAACCCAGCTGAGGTGTCATAGTAGGCATTCAACAATATAATGGCATTTTGCAATTGTGCACGAGTTGTGAAGATGGTCTACTTGAACCACACAAGGTGTGCCATTGCAGCTGCAAGCTGGGGTCAAGCTAGTGCTTTCTCTTTCCTTGCACACACACCAAAGTCCAAATTCTAATTTAATGCCTAGATTAAATTATACGATCAATTCATGCACTCACTTTAGGGAGCAAGAACACTTGCAAGGTGAGTCAGCAAGGTAAGACCGGGAGCCAGCATCAGCCAGGTTGAGGGGAAACCCAACTGAGGAAACGGGAAACCCAACTGACTAGCAGGGATCTTGCACAAGAGGTTTCCTACACAGATAATATGCAGAGAGATAGCCACCTTCAGAGGGGAACGGAGCACCAAAGCCTGCATTGGGCATCCCAAATTATCCTCTGTGAGTGTTGTCTTTATTGGCTAACACAAAGGGGTTTAGTTTCCCTTAAAAGAAAACAGCTCTTCCCTCCAGAGCCTTAGTTAGCAACTGAAACGCAGGCAGTTTGATCATCCCTGTAGAGAACAGCAGGATCAGCAGAACAGCAGAAACATACATTGATGTGCTGTGCCTGCTGCCAGGCCACCAGGGTAAAAGGGGACTTTTCAAGGTCAGAGACAGTTTATAGGTATTTTCTGGCTCCTCTGGTTTAACTGAAGGGAAAGTAGGATCAGGAGGAGCTCCAGGCAAAAGCTCAAAGGAATTGAATAGAGTGTGGGTGAAAAAAACCGCCCCACTCACAGTTTATAGCTTCTGATCCTGGATTCAGTTGCTTTTTGTACATGAAAGAACCATTTTTCAAATGTGCTTTGACATGAAAAGTCTGTTACAGGAAGCTGGGAGAAAAAAAGCCCTGCTGTGAGTAGGATGCTGACTCCAGGCCAAAGATGGTCACACAGTACCTCAGGTGCACGTGTACAAACGACCTTGCTCAACACAGAGCGAGACAGTAGATGTGCAGCCGCTGGCACACGGAGCTGCCTCCAGCTCTGCTCATCCCAGCCTCCTGCTAACCACTGTTTTGGAACAGTTGCTTAGATACCGCAAGAGCCTGGATTCAACTTCAGGCAAGTTAATTTGACATTAAAACTTGACAATACCAAATGTATTCCAGGGTTGAGACACGCTTGCAGATGAAAACCACAACATTGGCAGACATAGGTATAAAATCTATCTTGAATGAACAAACCTCTTGTCAGAGAGCTGATCAAGTCCCACCTTTGCTTTCTCCTCAGGTTCTCAGTTGCGATAAGAGCCACATGTGAAATATCACATGCCCTTGGCTCACTGGAACTAAGTTGAAGGCCAGCTCCATCCATCCCTGGTCTCAGGTCCTTGATGGGGGCTCCAGGGACAACTTTACATTTGCCTGTTCTTGTAGTGACAAGGTTCTACAATTTAAGGGCCGTGGCTAGAGACCTAATGATGTCTCACCCCTAGTTCTTGCAGGTATTTTAGGAAGTCACCTGAGAGGCGAGCTTTCTGGCTCATGGTTTGTTTCTGCAAGGACTTAACACTAATGAAGGCACCACTTTACACAGACACCACTTCAGGACATTCTCACTTAATTACCTAAGAAAAAAATTAAACTAACAAACAGAAATTGGCTTGTATGAGGAACGCCCAATCCCACTCTCTCTGAGTCAATTTGAGATCAGCTTCTGTCAAGGTCCCTTGAATCTGCAAGTAGTGACTCTGGTGGTGTCAAGAAGGTAAAAATAGCTGAAAGACCAATAATAAAACATTTCTTATTATTTTATAGATTTCAGGGTTATCGTGGTGGGTTTTTTTTTTTAGCAAAAATTATCACTCACAGATAAAAAGTATCCTGGATAAAAGGTGGTTTATTTTTCATTTTTCTTGCTCTTGCATCCTGAAACATATGTTCTCATTTAGAAACTAACAAAACTTGGTTATCGTGCTGTTCTGAAGTGCTTTTGTGACAGGTAACAATGCTTCTGTAATTTTTCCCTTATCACTAGTACATTGATGGCTGTGTAGGACTCTGCTGCAGCAACATCTCCTGCCACAGCATTCTGACATAATGACTGTCTGGGACTAACACATATGGGCTGTTTGGGTCCCTATCAGAGCAGCCAGGTAATGCCAGGCTCTTCCTCGTGTTAACTGGTTGCATCCATGTCTTGCTGCAGTGAGAAACACAGATTTGAGTAGAGTTCACTTTCTGTGAGAGCATTCATTAAATGGAAGGTCACTGGACCAAGTCTTGAGGTATTTAAATAAATATTGTTACCAAGAAGAACAATGAGAAGAAGCTTTAGAGGAGTGAAAATCGGAGCACTCGTTCATTGTTTTCTTATTGATGTATCTCCCTTCATTTGGAATGTGAGAGATTGTCATCCCAGCAGCCAAAAAACGGGTCCCTTATTTCCCTTGGGTATCATTTTAAATGGTGTAACATGCCACTGAGAACAAATAACCTCAGAAAAGGACTGTAGACCATATCCTAATGAGCTTTATCAGATGATGAAAAATACAACGTTTTGCTGGGCAACTCTGGCAGGAACAATGAATCTTGATCCTGACAGTGGCTCTACAAGAGAATGAAGGCAAAACTGGGAAAAGAGAAGGTTTTTCAGTGTCAGCTTTCACTCTTGAAAACCAGAATCTCTCTTATTTGGTCTGTATAAAAACTGTCTACATCTACACATGTTCGCAATGCTTTTCCTTGCAATATCTAATTCTATCGAAATTGTAGTTTTGAGCCATATTGACAGACTGAAGCAGCAACTGTAACAGAAACAAGATACTTATTTTTGCTGTCATATACTTCATAAGAAAATCCCTTCTAAAGAAAACTTGTCCAAGAAGGTCCCTTAAAAACAATTGTAAAAAAAAAATAAATTCCCATAACTATTTAAACAAACAGATATTTTCTCACTTAGGCATATTCAATTTTCTTCATCAAAAGTATGAAGGACTGAAAGGAAGGTCTTCAGTGGAAACTGAGCGAATTTATCACTTTTTATCTCTATAGCAAAGGGCAGATCATTAAATCAGTTGGACAAAGGGTGGGTTGGATCTCACAAGGCTGCCTTATGGCTCTTTTCATTTCTGGAGATCCAAGGAGGCATCTTGCCCCAGCTGCTGAGCTTTCCCCTATGTGTTCATGCTTGCCCAGTTTTCCTGCACACTGATTTTTCAAGCTACCTCATGCAGTTTATGGACTCTGGAAAAACATTTGGGAGAAAAATCAGGTAAACCAAACTGATGTTGTTTTGGGTTAATTATCATCATACAAAGCAAGAATAACCAATTGTTTATCTAGATGAAAAACATGGAAAATGTGGAGAACATATGGAAAAATATATTAAAATGTGATTTAGTGCCATTTTATGTCCACCTCACACATGATGTGTTTCTTAGCCTGACTCTGCCTCGCTTATCGTAAGAAAAAACATTAAGTAGTTACTGTAAAAGGGAGATAAATTACCTTAAATGGACAGCAGATTTCCCTGCTGGTAATACCCAAGTGGAATAAAGCCAGGTAGTGTTGACAGACCTGTGGGGAAGGGAAGGTCAATATTTTCAGCTGAAATACTATAATTTCAGCTTTCAAAAGTAAATTGAATAGGCAATATGTATATTATATATATTATACTGCTTCAACCACGTTGGCTTTTTTTTTTTTTCTACAAGGATATGCTAGGGTGCCTTCACAAAAGTATCAAAAACCAATATGCTACAAGGGAAAATAAAAAGAAATTATAATTCCTTAATCTAACATCAGAACAATGAACCTCAGGTAAAGATGAAATAAACAAGACATTTCTAAGTTATTGTAAGGTTTGGAAAGACAAACTAATGGTTTATTAACTAGTAATAGTAAAATCTGCGTCTATCAGGCTACCTGCTGACAGATTTATTTCTGAGTGTAACTCGCAGAATATATTTTTAGAACAGGGTAGTATATTTTTCTTTTAATTTGAAAATTCAGCAGGAATAAATAACTCAAGTCTTGCAAAAAAAAAAATCCTCTGGCAGTGCCAGAGTTTTATGAGCACTAGATTTTACCAAGATTAGTGTTCAGCAAAAGTTAAAAAAAGAGGTTTGCTTTTTAAAGAAAGGAATTGCTTTAAAAAAAAACCAAACAAACAAAAAACCCAAACAAACAAAAAAAAAAGGAGCCATTCTGTTAAAGTTCCTGCAATCAGATGAGCAAAACAGGAGGTCTAGAGTCATAGAGGAGAAAAGATTTTTAATATTGTTCAGACATTTGCATTCTTCTGTGGTGTTAAGATATCTTATCTAAAATGTCCTTCAGTTTTGTGTGATGCTTAGTAAATACAGAAAAGTCCAAACTCAAACTTTTCATCTAAAAAAAAGCTTTTTTACAGTGAGGAGATGAAAACCCACCCATGGGTACACACTGGGCTGACTGACTGGTATCTCCATCGCACAGCTAGAGGGTGACTATGTCTAACCAGCAGAGCATGGTCTACTCTATCACAGCATTTGTGCAAAGTGGAAGTGGCTGAAGAAATCTGTTGGAAATATGGCAGCCTTCACACTGTCAGGGCATTAAATTCAAAATTTGAAGGCCAAATAGCTCATCCCTAAATTTTCCACAGAGAACTAATGCAGCCCATAGTAAACAAATACAGTGTGGTTTGGAATTGGTCTCTCACCTCCAAAAAATCACTGAGACTATTAGGGTCCTAAGTAAACAAATTTCTTCACAAAAAATAGGTGGCCACAGTGGAAAATGTTCATGCCATGAAACAAACAACAAAAACATATTTTGACCATAAGTATTTTCTATTTTGAAATATTGTTACAAGATTCCATTAGTCTCAGGAGCTGAAATTCAGCTGTTTTTCCATCCAGGCTCCTCTGTGGTCTGGACTTCTTCATCACATCACCCTGAATGCACCAGAGAGCTGAGCGAGGGGAGACATCCCACACCGCGCGAGAGGGGATGTGGCAAGAGACTCTGCCCATGGGAGGCATGGGGTGAGGAAGCAAGGATCCTGCTCTGACTGGTGGGCATTAAGCAGAGGCAATCCAGAATTTATGATATGGCTGAAAAGATTTTGATTGACTAGCAAAGTCTCTCAAGATTTCCTTCTCTTTTAACAGAGCTGGCTGGTACAGCCTCGAAACAGAACAGCTTTGCTTTGCTGGAATAGCAGGTGGCTGAGAGACCATGAAGCCTTCGGGACCTAGAGGCAGGATGGGGCAGCGCATCTGGGGAAGCACAATAACCAACCTTCAACTTTCCTAACAGTCTGCATCTTGCAACAGAGGGAAGAGCGTGGTCCAGAAGACAGGCGAGCTGGGAGACTTTGGGATATCACGGCCCCATGTTGCTGTTTACAACAACGGTTACACGTGTCACAAGGTCATTTGAAAACAAGCAATAATCAAGTATAAGTGTTATTTCCTTACATTGCTGGATGCTTGTTTTCTATTTGGAACAGGTGGAGGCAGCTGGGATTAGGAGTGATGTGATAATGTTCTTCGTGTTTATAAATGAGTTTTTCAAACAATGCTTTAATCCTAAAAGCAAAGACGAAAAGAGTGTTCTGAATGTTTCTGTATTTTCAAGTACAGTAACAAATATGTTTATTGAAATGAAGAAATTAAACTGTGAGGAAGAAAAGGCCTAAATTTAGATCTAGATTTAGCTAAGTATTGCATAATCCTCCTCTACATGACTTTGGCAGTGTAATGTATCTCTCACCTCTCTGTAACATAAATCCTATGAACCTAAAGAAAACCCAAAATAAATTTACTTCTTCAAGTGTATTTCTTATAAGTTATAGATTAAGTGGCTTTAATTACTAGCCAGAGGAAAATCTTATGAATTTGAAATAACATCTTTGACATTAAAAAAACACTCTAGTAAAAAACTGAATGTATCTGCAAATGACATGAGATATCCAACTGCACAAAGGTCAGTGGCGTTGCAGAAAAGCTTCTGGTTCCTGTTCTCCTTCCCTTCATCTCCTCTCTTCCCTTTTCCTCCATCTCTTCCCCTTGGTCTCCTTGAGTCTCCAGAAATGCAAAGGTAGCCAACTCAAACATAATCTTTGGCTCAGTTTGAGTCAGGATCTGCAAATTTACTACAAGTTATATTGATATGCCTAATTTTATTATTTTTTTTTTAATACTCACCAAATGTCCTACTTTATACTACTTGCCAATGTATGGATGAGCTGTTTATACCTTACTTTTCCTGATTATATAGAAATGTTGATGTTTAGCAAACCAAACCATATCTCTCACCAACCAATGCTGGTTGCACTTAGTCATTGGAAAGTGAGAAAGAAGAGGAAAAGAAAAGAATGGTGAAGAAAGGGGAAAGGAAAGGAAAGGAAAGGAAAGGAAAGGAAAGGAAAGGAAAGGAAAGGAAAGGAAAGGAAAGGAAAG
>WTSP01015936.1:0-36054 GCA_025331215.1 Actenoides lindsayi | reverse complement strand
GACACAGCGCACGTGTCTCTCCAACCCGGCGCGATGCGGCCGTCGGGACGCGGTGCGGCAGGAGGGATGTGTGGGTGCTGCGGCAGCCTGGCTCCGCGGCGGTGCCGAGCACGGGCTGTGCAGGAGTCCCACGCGCTCGCGCCACGCAGCGTCCCGGTAGCCACGCTGGGCATGGCCAGCGGTGTTGTTTCGGCCATACTGTAGAGGAGCCTATTTACTTGGGAATCATATGTTTTCTGCCCTGGTCCTCACTGTATTCAGAACAGTTACTTAGCTTCAATAAGCCCCTTGTTAAAGCCTTTTCCCTTCTGTAATCTCATCAAACTAACCAAAAGGAGTTTGTTCTGAAATAGAGTCCCATTTTGTAACCCGGCTTCCTATAGGAGATCTCCCCATGTGCGCTCGGCCCCTCCGCCACAAAAGGGCTCTGCTTGTCCTGGCGCGCTCACAAAACACTGCGTCTGTTTGGGTTAGTCAGCAGGGGGTTAATGAAAAGCCCGGCCCTGGGGACTCCCACCTTATCTGCAATCATGAATTTATTGAAGAATGTGTTAATGTGCTGGATTTTATTCATCAGGGGTCAGGGCTTTTCAAATTCTTCCTCCCAGCTCCCCCTCTTTCCATCCCTCCCCAGCAAGCTCACAATGCTGTTTAAACAAAGGACTCCCAACACAAAGAGCAAATTTACACAGTAAAGTTTTCTTGCAAGCCCAGAGCAGAGTCTGGAAGAATTCCAGCTTTATGAAGAGAAAAGGGGATGGGGAGAAAGGGGGAAGGGAGAGAGGGGCATTTTGCAGAGGATAAAAGGAAATTGAGAAAAGTTCCCACCTCCTGAAGCTCAGAGCTGAATATTCTCCACCAGTTAACCCCGCTGCATTACAAACCCTGGAGGATGTTTCAGCAGGACAGGAGCCCGCAACACCAAACTTTCCAGCCTCCTTCCAGAAATGAACATTTTAACATCAAATTTAGGGTGACATTTCAACAGCTTCTTTGTCAGGGATAAATAACATCAGCCTCTCAGAGGTCACAGCGAACATTCACAGGGTTCACAGGTTTCCCCTTGTGCCAGTTGTACAGGTGGTGACACAAGAAATAACAGGAAATAATGAGGTGACACGAGGGCTTACGGGCCTTGTGCTGACTCCGTGGCCAAGGGAGAACGTGAAGGAGACTCTGTTCCCACCTCTCACGTCCCACCCGCGTGCCATGCGCTGTCCCAGGACCGATGCCCATCAAGTCCTGGTGGGAGCTTCTCTGCCCACCACCCTGGGCTCTGCCGAGGCACAACCCCACCAACTGCCTGTGAGTGCTGGAGGAAAGGTGGGGTGACCCTTGTGCCGGCTGTACGCCCAGTGGGCTCTTTTCCATCACTGAACACTATTCCCACCTGACAGAAAGGTCTAAAGTGTTGGTTGGTTGCCTTTATGTTGTTTCTTTAACTGAAAGGTTAAGACCCCCCCCACTGCTCTGTCAATTTTAGTTGTGCTGGTCAGAGCTCTGGGAATTAGAGAACAGGGAGCAATCCTGCACTAATTAACCAGAGATGACCTAAATGATTTTCTTCAGGTCTTGCCACCTCCACTTTCTGCATTATCATTAATAAGCTCGGGCAATGTCTCAGAAAGAAGGAGAGCTCAGAACAGACACCACCTCTATTTCCACCTCTGCCAGTAGGCAGAGCAAAGAGTTTTAACATATTTTACAAGCAAAACATATGTGATGTTATTTTCCATGAAGCTAAAACTGCTGGTGGGGCTACAAACTCTGGTCACCAGGCAGGAAAGTAACCACTTCAGGCATCCAGTTTGGAGACTTTTGGAAGTAATCAATATTAAAAGAAACCCATCATAATTCCATTTCCTAACAAGTTTCTCAGCCAAAAGGATGTCACTGCCTCAAGTTTTCATTCCTGTGTTTATTTCCTTTGGTTTGCAGTGCTGCTTTCTGCCATACTCATCAAACCAGCAGCAGTCTGTAAGCAGCTATTGCAGTCAAGGACCTCGGCAAAGGGGGTTTAAGTGACTCTGGAGTCACAACCAGAAGCCCCTGAACAGAAATGCCGCCGCATTTCTGCCCATACTTGTTGTGTGTGTCTCTGCCCTGGCTTGGACACGTGTGTTCCTGCCATGGCCTGAGCGGGTCAGAGGGGAGGCTCTGCCGGCAAACAGCTTCTATCACCTAACGGCCAAAGCTGCCCGAGGGCTCTGCCACGCTCGCAAAGCACCCACGCTGGTGACGCCGGGGCCAAGCTGCCCGGGCTGCCACACGGCTTCGTGTCTTCCCGGCTCTAGGCAACATCAGGCGGCCACGGAGGGATTGGGCAGATCTCGGCACACGGGATCCAGCTGCGCTGCTGATGGATCCCTGGCTGCTGAACATACAATACATATTTATAGCGTCTCCTCCGTGACAGGAATGTCAAAGCCTCGTGCGGAAAATAACTCAAAGGATATAATTAAATCAGCTAAATGGCTTGGGAAAAGAGACGGCTACAGCCAGATTTCAACTCTCGGCCCAGTCTCAGGGCACAGGAACAACGATTAGAGGAGAAAGAACTATAAAAGCTCTCTGACCACCTCCTTGCTTTTCTTTACTTAATAAACTATAATCCCTGCTTAACTCTGACACAGACCAGAAACGAGCCTCTGAGCACAGAGCAGTGGGATGAAGGCAAGAGTTCAGGGTAAGCAAGCACCATGCCAGCATCACCAGAGGTCACAAATATCACCAGACAACAAGTAAAACCAGAACAAAGAGTAGGAAATCAAAGGCCAGTCCATTTATTTTCATCTGTTAATGTGATGCACTGCAAAAGGCAATTTCCTGATGGCATTTTGGAGCCAGGAGCTCGGAGAGGAGCATTGCTGGGGCAGGATGGGCAACTCCAGCTGCTGGCAGCAGCAAAGGAACCTTGGCACAGGAGAGGTGGCTGTTGAGAAACAGCCATCACAAACAAAAGGAACCCCAAGAATCCAGCTATTAACAGAGCTCATGGCCAGTTTTACTGGAGGAACTAATGCCGTGAAAGGAGCAGCACTGGTTATGCTGGCTCTGGGGAGCTGCCCCATAGCAGCACTGGGGTGGCTCAGCCATGGCCATGCTGCAGGAAGGTCCGTCCCCACCAGACAAGCTCCAGAGCCACTGGTGACAAGAGGAAAAAGAAATGCTGCAACAGAGAGAGGACACAGTGCGGCGAGTAGGGCAGCCCGGGCAACCCCAGGCCAGAGTTTGGGCAAAGTGTCTGAGACTGAAGCTGCACCAAACACCTCAAATACCCAGCAGCTGAGAGGGTCCAAATGGTCTCAGTGTACAGGGGGACCATTCTGCTGGCATCGCTGGGGATGGCCTTGGGAGGGGTTGGGAGCCATCGGTGGGAATGAGGAACACCAGAAGCTCCCTGCCACTAAACCAGTCCCCGTGTCACTGGGGAACTGGTGACTGGTCAAGGACAGGGGCAGGCTTCATCTCCTGTGGATTTCCACTGCAAAGAACTGCACAGCTGCCAGGAACATGGCTTATATTTCAGGATTAGAAAGAAGTCCAAGCTTAAAAAAACACCAATACTGAAAAAGCCATTTCAATGATTTCAAAGGTTTTGTGCCGAAATTTGTGGGGAAACACCACACGCTACTGACGCAGCCAGGAGCAAAAACCTGAGCAGGCAGATTTCCTCCGCGGAAGGGGTGCACGGAGAAGAAAAGCAACAAAGTTATTTATGTTTAAACCTAGAGCTACAAAGTATCTCCCATATAATTACCACACCTAATAAGAGGGAATGTTTCAAAACAAAACAGCTTTGCAAAGCCAAACCTCGCCGATTTCTGCCCGCGACCTCTCCACGCAGCCAGCACAGCCAGGGGTGAGCTCCCCTCCCTGAAGCAGATGACACTGCTCTCCCACACGCTGTTCAGTCCCCTCAAGAACATTAAAAGCATGGTTTGAAAACCAAGCAAAGCTTTCTCCCTCAACGGGCTTGAAATGGCTCTCAGAACAGCCCCTTTTCCCGCCAGCGCTTTCCAGGTTACAAACCGGTGCGGGGGATCGGACAGAGTGCCACATCCCGGTACTTTATCTACGTGTTGATGCCTCACACAGGGTTTGTGAGCGGGGGGGACACAGCAGAGCTCGGGGGGTTGGGGGCCAGGGGCTGCTCTGACGCACTGTGCTCGGTCGGCTTTGCTGCACCTAAGACCTGCAGAACAATGGGAAAACAGGAGAGCTGAAGAAAAAGCTGAGCACGCTTCCGCATGTCCTGCGAGTGCGGCGGGGACGGGAGGTTGTTTCTTCAGTTCAGAAACGACTTGTTTTGAGCGTTGCTTGGGCTATAGCACTTTTTTTCCCCCCCCCCTCCCTTGGAAAATACCATGAAACATCTCTCTGAAGGACTCCTCAGAAAACTCACAGGAATGTGAAAGGATTAATAGTTTGAAATCTGAACAGCAGTGATTAAGAGATTTTTAAGAATCTTGGCAACAGCTCTAGCCTGTTTACTTTTTATTCACAGAATTCAGCTCAAAAATCTCACCAGAAGAAATGCTGCGGAAGATCCCGCACTCTGGCCAAGAGGAACCCCCTCTCATACCGGGGACCCTCCAAACCCAGGGAGGAGCCTCCTCAGAACCCAGCTGCTGCTCCTGGGGCGGTTTGTCTTTGCTCACTGAGCCCTGTTTGCTGCAGACGGGGCAGCTCAGCAAACCTCCAGGAAACAACTTCAGCTAAAAAGACATTTCTGATCATTCCAGTTATCTCCAGCATCCGCAATCCCCACACCCACCACCATCTGACCCAGGGGCTTGATCTGGCTGTGGAGCTGCCCCACAAACAGAGGCAAACAGCATTTCCTCACTGTCCCGTGGCCAACCGGCTCCCTGCGACAGCTCTGTCAGCTGCTGGGGGGATACCCCCAGGTCAGGGGCAAACCTGCACCAACCATGGCAAGGTCAGGGGTTTACCTGTACATGACGAGACCGCTTTGCTTCTTCACATCTCAGGGGAAAAAGCACTGGCTACAAAAATTAACAAACATGGTATGAAATATACAATAGCCACCATTAACATCATATTTATTGTTATTTAGTTGCTCAGTAAAACATATACAGATATGTACAATATGCATGAATACAGAAGACTGCACTTTACATATTTTAAAAAAAAAGAAAAATAACACTCAGTTTCATGAGCTATTGTCACAGTCTTCCAACCAAGCATTTAAGAAATGAATTTAACAAGAATCAAAAGGAAAAAAAAAGGAAAAAAAAAAAAAAAAAGAAGAAGAAAAAGAAAAAAGATTACAGGATTGCCTAACACACAGCAGAGTCAAGTTTCCATATTTTACATGTGCAATAACATTTTTCAGAAGAGTTTGCTATGCAGTACGGATTACCAGTGTTTTGAGGTGGTTTTTTTCTTCTCCATGAACCAAATTCAGTACAAAGAAATAACATCCTTTTGCTTAAGGCTGTTTTAAAGCTGTAAGATTTTTGGGTAGTGAATAGTGATAAAGTTGTAACTGCTGGAAATCACAGCCTGCAGTTTCATCAGTCAGAATCTATGAGCGGATGGACTCAAGCCAACAATTTTAATAGAGAATTTCTAAGACAAAAATTAGACTATTTCCTCCATTAGCCTTAAGCAATAAAGGAGAAACAATTCTATAAAAATGGGTTATGCTCTTACGCACCATCCATCGAACAGCTGTGAATCTAGTTGAGAAAACCTTACACTGCAGCTTAACAAAAATAATCAAAATTTACCAGTTTTGTCCCTGCAACCCGTCCCCCGTCCCCAACCCGCCCTCCCCGCAGCCACATCTTGCTGCCCTGCGCTCCCCGTATCCCCTCCTCCTCTCCAAAGGGGTGAACATTCTGCCCTATCCTTGCTGCCTGGAAGCCTGGCACGGGTCACTGGTTTGGGAGGGCCAGGCGGGCTCTGAACAGCCACGCAGACATGCAGTGTCTGAGACAGCGCCCAAAGTGACCCAGGTGACCTAATTCTGATGCTCCTTCCCTTCCACCCTCACCACGCAACGGAATCCCTACCTTGGTGATGGGAGTCACCATCGTGAAACAAAAATGAGTCTAAACCCCCTCTCACTGATGCTCTAACAACAGAGCTGGAATAGCAGAGAACTAGTAAACCCAGGAAAAAGTGATCCGGAGAAAATTTGCAAGAATATTTAATAAATAAGGCCTATTCTTTCCTTTTTTTTTTTTTTTTTTTGGCAAAAAGATATCTCATCGCTCCTCCCAATTTAAATGCAAGAGAGATTTTGCTCAGTTGGCTGCTACATTTTAACTTGAAGACTAAGTGCAGTTTCTTTTATCAAATACCAAGGAGTCAGGGAGCTGGGGCAGGAGATCCATGATGTCCAGGTACCTGGGGCCAGGGAAGGCAGGAGAAATCTCCAAAACAAACGCAAAGCCACATTTTAACTGTTTTTCACTATACAAAGCAAAGTTTGTGCGCATCTTAGTGGCACATTTACCACAGGTCTTTGACTTCTTGGTGCAACCTCTCCATCTGGAAGCCTTGTAGGACAAGCAGCCAAGTTTACATTACTCTGGCTCTACCCAGTCACTGGGGGACATGTAGCTCATAAAATGTCACCCTGTTGCACTGGCTCACCCTCTGAAGGAAGCCAGCCCTGAGCTGTGTGTCTCAGCAACACCGGCTGCGGGCAGAGGCCAGACCCTGGGCACAGCTCAGCCCTGCCACCAACGTGCCTCTGACCCAGCTCGGGTGGATGGTGTCTGTTCCTCAGACTTTCCTCTTGCACAACAGGCTTTTACCTACAGCTCTCAAACGTGCTTCAGGTGGAAGTATTATTACTATTACTCAGAAAATTAAAACATTTAAATTCTTACCACGTAGGGCTATGCTGGTATTTTATATATGTTAAAAAAAATAATCAATGCATTCAGTGTCAAATTAGAGGAGAAAATGAGCACAATGACATTACTGCAGGCAACACAAGCTTTGTGATGAAGCTCTAGCCTTCTGCACACGCTGTCAGTACCAAACACACCAGGTGACGAGCAGGAAGGGACGCGTGTCCTGGCCAGCCCTATGTACCATTTCTGTTCTGATCTTTGGCAAAAAGCAAAGAAACCGTGAAAGCGCAGGTTGGTCCTGGTGCTGCCAACATCTGCCCTGAGCAGGGCTCGCAACGTCCCCTTTTGCTCGGTTGATAACATCACTTAAATTAAGCAAGAATGGATAGGTTAGCAAAAGGACTGCACGTGACCATATTAGTCAGCAAAACTACATGGGCAGTAAGGCCCGGAAGACAAACAATCACAGCTTTTATCTCTTCACTATCTAAAAATCCTGTCCTCCCTCTGTGTCACCTCATGGCGCGGCAGTCCCAGCCGTGCCGGAGCAGACCCAGTGGCAGCGGCAGCTCCTGCACCACCATGCTGTAGACACATCCCCTGGCTTCTGTACAGCCCATCCTCATTTCATGGAATCAAAAGCTGTTGGGATTCCACTGGTTTTTAAGGAACTGCTTCCACGTTGTATTTCTACAAGCAAATGAAAAAGTAAGTCCCAAGTCTCTGAACACAAGAACTCAGGAGAGAAGCAAAAGCTGCAGAGAGCAAACCCGAAGAAAAGGGTGGGTGAGATCAACTGAGTCACCACATTTCTCCTTAAAGAAGGATTCCTCTTTAAAAGCTATCTGAAATGTCTGATGCAGCCTTCACTGAAAAGTCTCTTCCTGGTAACGCAGGGTGTGCATCCCTGACCTCAGGAAGCCTGAAAAACCTGTTCTCTTGAATGCAGCAGGAAAAACTAAAAACAAAGCAGCAAGCCATTGGTACAGGAATGCCACCAGACTACGAACTCTTCCTAAATTTTCGTTTGTAAGTGCTGAAATACAGTATCCTCTGTCTAGGCATGTGTTTGCTGGGGGCACTCCAGGGCCCACCCAGCTGGGACAAGCAGAAGCTGCCCAGACAGGGTGGGAGCTGCGGATGGAACCCACCACAGCAGCACTTGCCCCCACGCCAGCAGGCACCAAACCCCCTCAGCTCAGTCCCCAAGTGCCTTGCTAGGCAGGATTTAAAGTTAAACACATTTTTGGGTGAACCAGGACTTAAGAAATCCCAGGCAAAGAGGCATCTTCCAGGGTGGGGGCTGGTGATTATTATTCTGATATTTGATGGGGGACGGTAACGCATCACTGCAGGGCAGGGGGAGCCACGAGCTTTCGGTTGCGCACACACCGACAGAAGGTACGAAACATCCCATCCTTTTATTCCAAACCGAGGGGGCGTGAGCAGCTCCACAGCCAATGGCTCCAGGATGGGTAAAAATCCTCATCCTCGTGGCAGCTCCGGCTTCAATAAAGAGTAAAATAATACTGAGAATCAAGGCTCAAAACTACCCAAATTTATCCAAAGTCACTGACCAGGCCCATAAGAGGAAATCAATCCATGCATGGTTAATAAGAGCACATTCAACTAACATTTCCAAACACTGCAAGTCTCTCTGAAGCCACATCTGACCGAGAGCGAGGACTTCGGGCCACCCCATGCCATTGGCATTTTAGGCAGAATTTCCTCTCCATTGGTGCCTACTGAGAACATTACTTCAAAATAATTAAAGGCCCAGCACAATCATCAAAGATAAAATACAAAGCAGTCTTCAAACCCCATCCCTCATGGAGGGACACATTTTGTGAATTCATGGCAGAAGTAATAAATAAGCCTAAAGAGGCCGACCTTCGCTTCACAGCTAAAAACCTAAATCTCCAGTGATGTTATTAAGCCTCAGGGAGCAGAGGGAAGCAAGCTGGCCCGAGTGGGGTGGGATGGCTCACACTCCTGTACTCAGAGGATACACAAATAGTGGACAGCGCTACGGAAAACCACAGGAGTGTCGGATCATCGCGTCAGACGTGGTTTTATCTGGTTTGCTTCCAACTTTCTTCTCAAGCGAGTATTATCTATCATGAGCAGGCAAGTATGGCTTTCCTTTTATTGTGTGCATCCAGTACCGCTGTTCTTCAACGCGTGTCAAAAATAGGGCCTGAAATGAGTTTGGGGGGGAGGGGGCTGTGTCTGTTGTGGGGTATCCCTGCCCTGGCAGATTGGGAAACACTGACCCTGGGCATACAGACCCCTGAATCCTCCTGCTCAGGCCAGCCCCCAACAGCTGCCACTGTACCAGGACATGGGCACAGGGTGCTGCATCCTGCTTTGATTGACAGCGTTCTCCTTCAGCTAAAACGGGTAAAAAATGGGCAGGATGTGGCAGTGCTGCATGGCAGGGCTGTGAGGACACCAGCCACAGCTGGTGAGGGACCCAGCCCCAGCCACCGTGCCGGGACACCACACCCCAGGGCAGCACATGCCACAGTGGCTCTGGGGGATTTTCCTCCATCAGTGATAACGTGGGAACTGCGGGAGCATCACCAGGACCAGGAGGCCACAGCCAAACTCCTCCTTGCCAGCAGAGAGGGAGCCTGGGCGTTAGGTGGGGGAGATAATGATTCTTAATGATTAAGTAAACTTCCTGCTAGACTTACTTAGAAAAATTTCTCTATCCCTTCCCCGGCCGTGTCTGAACTGGCCTGTTCTTGACTGAGCTCCATCTCTGGGCTTCACCAGGGCAAACACAGGGACGAGCGTCCTTGCTGCGGAGAGCAAACGAGCCTGAGCATTATTAGTAACAGAACATCATTTTCTCAGGAAAGGGCAGGCTCGCTGCCTGAATATTCAACAGAGCATTAACTGTGTGGTTTGCATGTGACTGGCAAAAGCTGGGTGTCAAGATAATATATCATATAATGATGACCATTTTGCTTTAACCGGCGTTTATTCCTGAACTGCTGTTCTTCAGGATCACCATTGTAATAAGCACTGAACAAAGCAAAACAAAAAAGGAAAAACAAAGCAAATGAGGAAGAAAAGGAGGAGGAGGAGGATCTTTGTCTTATTATGACATACGTGACTTGGACATACGCTGAGATGAAAAAGGAAAAGGCCTCATCTATAAATGTATGCCAATGTTACAGAATAATGCGAAAAAGTGGTCTAGCAGGAAAATCTTAAGCAAAAGTGTGCTAACTGCAGAAGGGTTAACACTGGTAACATACTGTGGCAGAAGATTAAAAAAAACTTGAGGTTTACTTTAAATTAACCCTTTCCAGTCCATACGCCACTAAGCAGGTACCAACCTAGAAAAATAGTCCACCTAGCAGTAGCGGCCCTTTGAAATTAAAAAGAGAAAAAAAAATAATTTCTTTTGTTCAAGTCAGGGCGGCCACGAAAGTCCCAAATCTGTTGGAGATGTCCGAGTGCAGGGACCTCCACGTTGGCACCGCAGTCCGGCCCTTCGCCTCGCCCACGTCGTCCGTGCAGTGGACCGAGAGGCACTGCAGGTGGCTGCCCGTCTGCGCCGCTGCCGCCGAGGTCTTGCTTGGGGGAAGGTCGTGGGCTGGAAGGGTTCAGAGAGAGCGTTAGGAGAACCACTGTGCAATGCCACCCCACCGGCCACCCCCTCTCCTCACACCAGCAGCAGCACGCGGGGAGCCGTCGTGGCTCCTGCACCCACTGTGTCCCCAGTGTCCCCACCACCAGCACATCTCCCTCCTCCCACCCCACAGCCAGCTCCTCCAGCTGATTTTTCACCGTGCCAGAACACTGAAAATACTCTCTTCCCCAGTTACTGGCTCTAAAGCAAAGCAGCGATAGGAGGTTTGAAGGCCAGCGACGTGCACACGGCTGCCTCCACGTGCCCTGCACAGCAGCCCCCGTGGCACTTCTCACTCCCAGTGTACCCGTCGCTATTTGAAATCGATGCTGAAAATTCCCCAAGCAGTAAACCAGCCCCAAACCCACCGTGTGCTCTGGGTCATTCCCACCATCGGTCTCCCAGGCACAGGTCTCCCTGTTCGCCTCTTTTAACGGAGCACCACAATAACATTGTTCCTGTATTTATTCACTTTAGGAGCTTGTATGATCTTTAGTCACTGTTAGTTTATGTTAACTGCAGAAATTAAAGAGTTTAACTGAAACATCCTAAATGATGTCTCAGGCCTTTTTCCTCTAGATTTTACAGTTAGTATGAAGAGTAGCTAAAATCCTTCCTTCCAAAGTATTCTACCACGTGCTCATGACTCGTTCCCACTGTTACTCTATTAGTTTTCCTTGCTTCCATTCTTAATACGTTCAAGTAATCCTCTCTGTTGCAAATACATTTTTCCCATCTTCAGAATTTGCCTTGGTGCACATGCCCACTCCCTTCCCAGGGCAGCCAGTAACATCTTTCTTTCATCACCTTCTTCCTCTGAAATCAACCACTTCTTTAGCTCTTCTGCATCACTCTTAGTCAAATCAACCAAAAAAGCCCCAAGACAAAACTCCTCAAACTCCATCCTTCCCCTCGCAACTCCTCACACCCTCCAGAGGCCCTCTAGAAAGGCTGGGCAGTGGCTGGGGGCTGGGCAGCTGGAGGCAGGCCGGGGCTCGCCCCCCTCACCCCACAAGGACCCAGCCTGGAGCCCCAGAAACAGACCCTCCCTTGGAGCCAGTGCAGCCCCAGAACACCCCAGAACACCACTGCGTCTGACAGGCAGCTGATGCAGACAGCACCCCAGCCCTGGAAGGAGAGCTTTTGGGCAAAAACAGCAAGTAAACAGAAAAACGATGCAAGGCGTGACAGAAAAAGCCAACCACGTCTCGCCACAGGCAGCCTGCGCTTCTCCTGCTCCACCATTTCATTCATGCTCCCCCACAGCTCAAGAGGCAAGGGCAGCCCCGCTGCTGCACTGGTAAGTGCAGGGACCATCATTTCTCTGACAGGCCCCGAGAGTTCCCCCTGCGCAGGGCTGAGGGTGATGCTGGAGCCAAGCAGGCCAGAAAATGGCTGTGAATGTTTAACCTCCTTCAGACCTTTCTTCGCAGCGTCTTTCTGGCGTTCCACAAAGCCGAGCAGTGTGGCTCTACCGCGCTGCGTGGGGCAAGATGTATTTGTTTCACTTAACGCCTGCTACACCCAATACAAAACAGGAACTGAAAAGCTTGTTACACAATCACAGTGATAATAAAAAAATAATACTAAACTAGTCTGGAAGTCTCTGGTATAAACTAGAAAATGCTTTTAATGCTTGATTATAGTTGGCCAGAGACGTTTGTATGCAAAACAGCACCATAATACCATAGAGAGAAACTAATTAGAACCTGGGGACATGATGCTGTAGACGCTGGGAGAAGGAGAGGGCTGCGGAGCCGCGCTGCTGCCTGCTCAGCCGTGCGCTGTGTTGGTGCAATCATGTGCAAAATCAACACACAGCTCCTACACACACCCCGGCCCGGCCCGGCCGCGCTCCGTGTTCGCCTTTCCGTGGGATACCCTCACTCACCGCGCCAGTAACGGCTCCAACGTCTGCCGGTCAGAGATCACCAGCCTCCCTTTGCTCCAGCATGGGGACCTTCTGCTCTCCTCTCCTGTTATCCCTGAGCCCCATCACCCCCAGACCCTCTCCCTGCACAGTCTGTACCTGCCTCCGAAGGTAAGAAGCAGATTTACCTCCCCAGCAAGCATTTCCACCTCAGCACTCAACACGAGGGACACACTGGTGCCATGGAGCTGGTCCACGGGCAGCTGCTGCGGGCACAGCCACCCTGGGAACAGGGAAGGGCACGGGCTGTTCCCCAAGCACAGGGCTGGCGGCTCCAGCAGCGCGGACCAGTGAATCCCAGAGGATGTGATGGTGGTTTCACTTCGGGAAAACCACAGGGAAAAAAAAAAAAGGCTCCCTAAGTAAATGTTGTTTGCTGAACTGTTCAATTTAAACTTACTATCCTGAACGTAAATATACCCAAGTAACAATTCGTATATAAAATATCTAAAACCCAGATGGGAATGTGCCAAGAATTGGGAAAGGGAAACATTTTCCTTATTTGTATTTGTTCACATCCCTTTCAATGCACACAGTACCCCGTATTTTTTATTCTTAGGTCTCCCTGAACATACAGGACATGCTGGTCTCAGCACAGGAAAAGCCAGCGCCTTGAGATTAGTCTTTGTGACAGCAGCTTTCTTCCTCTGCTGCAGAGAAAGAGGAAAGGGTCCCACTGCCAAACCACTGTCGGAGGGGCCCAGGCTCTCAGTGGGGTTTCTGCAGGGAGCATTCACTGCAGGGCTCCAGCAGACCAGCCTCTCAGCTGACGACACGGACAGATGGGGCAGAGGGTACATTCCCAGAGCAGGACCCTGCACCCAGCTGTGTGCGCCCGGCCGGGATTGGAGCTGGAGCAACACCGCGCTGGCAGCGACGTCGGCATCGGCTGGGCAGACACTGCCACTGCCCAGAGCAAATGGGGTCCTCAGCCAGTGATTCAGAGAGGAAGTTCCTATGCCATAAATCTCTAAAGAATAAAAAATTAGGCTTATTACTTCTAAATCAGCAAATTATTTCTAAAATGTTTGCTGTGGATAAAATTCATAAGCAAACTACTGATAAAGGAATCAATGCAAAATCTATCCTGCAGTGATAAACTGGATTCACTGGCCTCAGAGGAGAACCCACATAAACAAAGTGAGCAGGATCTGATCCTGCGTTTGCAAAGTTAGTACTGATTGCCACCATCCACACAACACCAAGCTCCACACCGCTCTGTGGATGCTCAAGCCCTCTGGGTCTATCATTAAAGAGGACAGAAAATGATGCATTCAAATCCAAACCGAAAGCAGAGGAGAGCTCACAGTAAGGCTGTGCTCTCAAAGCCAATCTGGAGGGAATTATTCAGTGTGATTTACTCTTTCCCAATATTTCTGCCTTGACAAAGCTATGATGCTTTTCTGAAAAAAAACCCAATGCCTTCATATTAAAAAATTAAAGTTGTGATGATCCACCTGACGAGAATTCTGTTCTTAAGCACAAGAAACTGCCCGATGCTTGTCCAGAACAGCAGCTCTCCCCGAGGCAGACCTGTCTCACCAGCCTTCTCACCATCCCTGCCACCTCACACCAGCAGTGCCCCAGCACCCGCCTCCTGCAGTGCACACGCTCTGAGGGTATTGTTAGAGAAGGCTGATGGGGCACAGCAGGTTAAAATTAGTCAGGTAATGCAAGATGGTGTCATCACGTCACTGCCTTGCCGTTGCCAAGTTTCAGATAAATCACTGTCAGTCATGAAGTACACCTAAGTGAAAGCAAGGAATTTTCAAACAAATTATGTTGAAACTGCAAAACTGCCTCTATTAGCAACTACTGCGAGAAATCTGTAAGCGTTAATAGCGGCAGTACCCTTTTAATAGGAGCCATCCTCCAAAGCCAAGATCCTGAGATGGTCTGGGTGGAGACTTCCTCTCCAAACTGAAGGACGTGACACAACAGAACCAGGGACAGATGCAAGTAAAGCTAAAGATAGCGTCTGCCGCTTGAAAACAGCAAATGCTGAAGCAGAGATAAGAAATAAAACATCACCTGTATGCACACAATGTGTTCAAATCGAAGGCATGAAACTCAAAGCAATGAGGTGACCAAAGACCAAAAGGATTCTGGAAACAGCTCAACCATGACAGTATCCTCACCCAAAACCACTGTGATTCGCGTCTGTCCTGGCCCTGGCAGCTCCCACAGCTCCCATATGCGAAGGGGTCAAGCCGGGGAGGACAGTCACCTGCAGAGCTAAAGCCACCCTGCTGCCCGTGACCGCAGCGGGTTCCTCTGTCCAGCGCCTGCCCCTCAGCGGCAGCACCTCCTCCACCCCACGACCGGGTGACTCCGTGGTGCTCCAAAAGCCAGTTGCTGCATGGATTAAGCTTAAATTTCTAGCCCTGGAAACCATTTATTTCTTTTACCTTGACTATAACAGCCCAGCCCACCCTTCTCCCGCGCAGAGCAGGAGCTCACACTCCGTGCTGCAGAGGACGATGGAGCGGAGGGAAGCCCAGCGCTCTGCCTCCCGGCCAACTGCGCAGAACCGCTCACGGCAGAGAACGTTCCCGCAGTAATCGCTGCATGCCCTGGAAGTTAACACGAGCTTTGATTAATATTATTAGCTCAGCTTGCACACAGGCACTTCCAAGAGGCAGCCACAGCGTCGGGAAGAGCTGGGTGGCGATGGCAAAGGAGTATTTGCAAACATTCACTGGGACATGAAAGCGAATTAAGTCCGGCCATTTTCACAGCCCTTACACGCTTGTGTTCAGCCAATATTCCAGCACGTTTGTTTATTGCAGTTCAAACGGTACATTTTAGGTAAATATTTCAAAGTATTCTCTGAATATTATGCTAACATTTGTCCCTGAAAACAACACAGGAAAGCAATGGTGGGAATTGTATCAAGTAGTCGGGACGAACAGACCAGGCTGCTCCCTCCACAGAGGCAGATGCTCACACAGACAGCTTCACATTCCTCAGAGTCTAAAAAAGAAGCTTTTTTTTTTTTTTTAATAAATAATATTGAAGTTTGCCTTTAGATAAAAGCTACACATTAAGCTTTTGAGCAGGCTTTACCCACACAAACAGATTTGAGTTGTTAAGTCCCAAACAAACAACTAACAGACAGAGAAGCACAGCCCATGACACTCAACCCGGCGCTCTCCCATGCCCCGCATCCTCTGCTCTGACCTTGCACATTTAGGAAGCTGCTCTTTCGTTCTGCTCTACTTTCCAAAGGCATGCACGCCTTCAGAAAATAAAAGGTTGCTGTTTGTTTGTTTACACAGCACTGATGGCAGCATGGTAACTAACAGAAGCCTGGCCAGGAGCCTTGGTAGCCCACAGCTGGGGCACGGGGAAGACAGGAGTGCTGCCTCACCAAAAAAATCCAACACACAAAACTGCAGACAACTTCTGCGCATCAGCTCAGGAAAAACACATTTCTCTCCAGTGAGCTTAGATCCTGACACTCTCCTTGCTGCTGAAGGCACCATGCATACACACTTTCAATCCTTCCGGCTTCCTTTGTGCTCCCCTTTTCCTTACCCCGTGTTAAGCCTCTTCCCTCGTGCAGCATCATCTTATGCATGTAAAAAAATGAACATGTTCTCTTAACTGTGACGACCTCACCAAGCACTATGCAAACCCAGATGTGCTCTGATTTTTAGGCAAACTAATCCCATTAAAAACGAGTTCACCTGCGACGCTAGCACGTATTACATTCCTTGTCTCGTGAGAGAGGAGAATGAAGGAGGGATGGCAAGGGGTCAAGGCAGCAGCGGGTGCTACACAGAGACACTAGGACTTTCTGCTGCCCTTCAGGTGCTGCTCATGCCATCATTCCTCTCGATTCTGCCCAAACCAGCACCAACAAAAGGAACAGGAGGCAGTGACAGGCAGGAGCGAGAGTGCAGTCACAGTCTGGTAGGGGTCTGGTTGGGAATGGGTTCCACTCCACATTTCAGAGTCCCTGCGAGATTGAAGTGACAAACAGGAGGTGAAGATCCCTGGAACGGCTCCTTGCCCCAGGGCTCGTCCCTTACACTCCTTCACCGGCTCTGACACGGCCTTGGCCGCCTGCGCTGCCCAGGGTCCGGCCGCACGGCACAGCACGGCCCCGACGCTGCCGCCCTCGATGGCCAGCCGAGCGTGAAGCCCCTGGATTGCTACTGATCCTGTTGTGGCTAAATCAGAGGATTTGGCCAAAAACACTGTATTCCCTGGTCAGAGATCAGTTTCCCCTCTACCGTCTGATAACCACTCTTAAAGGATGCGTTAATAGGCTTCTGTTCACTCTGTGCCCATTAAGCCGAGGCCAAGCTACCATAAGAGGGAATAGGTTTGAGTAATGATCTCTTATGAGGCAGCAAACCTACATATAGTGTTTAAAATTATTCCCTTAGGACAAGATGTTTTTCACCAAATCTCCCACATGACAGTTTGACATATTGGTTCAGGCACATAGCTCTGCATTTGTACACAGCACAGAATCATCTTTTTCAGTTTTCAAGAAAAATAAGGTCTGAAAACATTTCATGTTTCCCTGCACACTGGACCTAGTCTCCACAGATTAATTTACTTCTAAAATTGTATTTTTAAACACAACTAGCTCATTTGTGTCAATAAACAAATGCCACCTCCTCCCTCACCGACGCAGCACTGACAAAAACCTGGACAAAGGCATTTTCTTCACCAGGGAGCGCAAGGAAGCACGTTTTGATTTTGTTTATAAACAAAAACATGGCACCTGCCACCTGCTTCCTCCATAAACTTGCACCACACTCAGTTTTCATCACCTCTGGCAACGTGTACCCCACTCGGGACCGGATCCGACTCTTCTATTTCACACGCCCTGGGGCAAAGGCTGTCTCTGGCTTTGGACTCTGCAGCACCGAGCTCTCTGCCCCAGCTGCTCCATTCCTGAAACCTTCCTCTTAACTCTGATTTTGCTCCTTTGTTTATTTGGTGTAACCTCTGCGATTTTAAAAGTCCACGAGATGCTTAAAGGTGCTTCCCTCCCCACTATGAACAGAATTAAAGGAAGTCAGAAGTGTTTGTGGTTTAAATGAACAGTTGTTGACAAGGAACCGTAATGATGAGCAGTCAAAATGGGGACCAGGCGATTCCCCTCTTTGCTGGCCAGGAGCCCTGTGCAGATAGGCTGGAGTGGGGGTATCAGCCACATCTCACTCATTAACATTTCAAAAAGTCACTTGGCTTGGTCAGCCCACAGATTTATTGTCAAGAGCAGCCAGCTGAGCTGGGCCCTGAAGGCCTCTCTCACAAAGGAGGGAAGGCTATTTAGCCTTTAGCACAGCACCGAGCCCTGTCCCACACCACTAATATATCCTGCAAACCCGGACTAAAGTGTTTGCCTTTGCTCAGTACAGCCAAGACACCACTCACCTGAAGGCACGGCACAGCCGTCCCTGCTCACTAGGGCTGGGAGCAGCCAGTTTACCCTTAATGATGAGCGATGCCCACCCCTCCATCAGCACATCAGGTCTGGCAACGTCCTTGGATCCTCAAAGCCTCTTCCTTCACAGACAGCATGATTAATTGGAGGTGCCTGCGACTCTAAAGGGAGCATGTATCAGCCCATGCTGCAAAGATGTTTATTTTGCTTTCAGTGGTCTCAGAGCTGGCACAGAGCTTCATCGCTGCTCGCACAGAATGTAGATAACGGGAGACACAGAGTGCTTGCTGCGAATACATATTTTTCTTTTTTCTCCCTTGACCTCTTTTCATGCTCCTGTTTTCACCAGGAGCAATGGAAGGATGTATATAGCACGACGGGGAGGCTGCCCAAACCCACGGCAGCGTTAAGGGTTTGTTGTTACAGCTGTAGGGTTACAGTCAGACTGCAGTGTCCTACCCTACAGCTCCAGCACCAAGCCGGGGCGGATATCACTCGAGGACAAACTCAGGCTGTTAGCCACATGCCCGTGTCTGAAGAAACTGGTGAAAACACCATTAAGTAGGAAAAATGCTAATCCTATCATACTGGAAAAGGTGGCAGTCATCTTACCCATAACATGACCTTGAAGATGTACAATGAACAATGTGCGGGTGAGGGGAACAACACTGCTGTTTTAAAAGACGGGTTCCCTCCACCCTGCCAGGAGGGGACGAGGCAGGGAACACACAGTGCTGCCCACTGCCCAGCAGGAGAGAACACCCATCCGTGGCTTTCCTGGAAACTGCAGAACTGCCAACACCTATTTATTTCTCTGGAAGATACTGTTAAATTACTGCTTTCCAACTCGCCGGCCCTCTGAGGAGAGGCATAAGCCCTGTGTCCAAGGGGGAGGCCAGACGCTCCATACTTGGGCCTGCACCGGCTCCTCTGCCCTGCCAGACGGCCACAGGGCCAACTGACAGTTTTTAAGTCATATCCTTCCTCTCTTTTGGCCACCTCCAGTTCCTCTTTTCGGCTTAACTCATCATCTCTCAGGCTAGTTACTGCAAAATGGGCAAACCGCAGCCGGAGCTCTGCCTGCCCCCGGCCAAGAGGCCGATGTCGGGGGTTTGGTTTTCCCATCGTAAAAGACAGTTCTTGCAAACCTGTGGATGCTGAAAAGCTGCTAACAGAGGGGTTTTCTCAGGTTCTCACAATATTTCGTGAGAGTCCTGCCTTTCTCACACAAGTTATGAAAAACAGTAGGATGGTTTTTGTAAGCTGGACCAACACCTGGTGTTTTGTTAAGTTCTGTTTATGGTACATTGGAAAAATATTTTGAAATGTGTGTTGTGGGACTTTAGCCAGTCACCCTAGGAGATGGGTGATCACTGACCAATCGCCCTATGGGGCTAGGGTACATAAAACAGGGTTATAAATTAATAAAGGCTGGCTGCTGGCCTTCTCTTGCTGAACTTGTGTGTTGCTGCATCTCTCCGCTCCCGGTATAAACAGCGACACAAACCAGGTCCCATCACAACTGCAGCTGCAGTGGTGCTTTCTGCCAGCCTGGCCCTGCCTTCCCCCATGCAGGCAAACCACGGCTTGTGTGCAACAGCCACCAAAAGCTGAGCTACTGACAGCCAGACTTCCCAGCACGGTCTAAGCCAACCCAACAGCTCTCAACGGCCGGTTGGGCTCTCCCGTGCATCACCAACACCATGATCTCCAAAGCTCAGACCGTACCCAAGGAAGGAAAACTGGCTTTATAAATCGAACCAAACCAATTGTCACCAACAGTCAAACCATTTCTGGACACTTCCAAGTGAAAACAAGCAGGAGTCTGGCAACTGCAGCCCAGGCCAGCACAGTTGACTCAACACTCCCATCACATTCGTACACTGCCATCCAAGACCAGTGAATTGTCCCGAGAGCTCTGGGTTATTTTCTAGGGCCTGTCCTGCCCTCATGAGCACTTCTGCTCATTTTGGAAAGGCATTACCTGCCTCAATCCCACCCACCAGCTCCATCACATTCACACTCAGACCTGGCACTGGGAAGAAGGCTACAAACAGCTCCTCCTCACCCTCCCTCCAAAGGACTGCAGCTGCCACAGACGTGTCCCTACCTCTGCACCCAGCACGTAATGTGAAAGGGAGAACTCCACGGTAGGAGTGAATATTGGCTGAATGATCCCGTGTTTTCTCTGCTGTTGGTGTACGTCACTCACTTGCACTAACTAAAAGCTTTGAGCCTATTGTCACCGAGGGTAACAACCCACACATCCGTGATGAGTAAGGAAATGCTGGGTTTCGCACCCAATACTTTCAAATTTATTTCATATGCACGCAAATTATCACATGGCAGCTTTACGCACAACCCCAGCCCATGTGAAATCCATCTCCTGACAGCCAGAACGCGTGAGCAAATAAAATGTTTTTCATAAAATCCAAAGTGGAATTTTTCTGCCTGCTCAGAAATCATATGAAATTGTTCAATACGCCCTCATTTAACTAAAATCAGTTCTTGGACGCTGTCTAGTATTATTCCAGGACAGGCCAAAATTGAAACAAGACAGTACTTAAATGCTCTGCATTAAATTGCCACCTGGACATTTAACAAGGAGCTAAGCCAATGAACGGTGACTATTAATGCCCCCCCTTTCCCGATGCGGGATCGCCCCGCAGAGCTGCCCTCTCCCGCAGCACCGCACACGTGGCCACCGCCGGCCCACGCTGCCGAGAGCTCGCCCACGGCCTCCGACAGCACCAGGCTGCCTTCTGACAGTGCCCTGGGCTGACACAGTTTGGCGACCCCCGAGTTGTTTTTTCCCATTATGACAGAACCTCTTAATGTGTGTTTAAGACTGAAAAACGGCTCGAGCTGGCCCAAGCTTCACTCTCCCACTGCACCGTCACCACCAGGTTGACTCTTCACCAGACAGAGCCCAACAGAGCAATATTTATTGGAGCCTTCGATTCATTCTATTAACCCGTCGTATCATCTTAGTAAGTTTGGCTGCTGCTCGTTTCTTCTTAAGGACACGTGGGTCAAAAGTACCAGTATTGCCAACAGCCTCATGCGAGTTTCAGTGCACAGAGGAGGCCTCCAAAAATAGGATGAAGCTGCCCACTCACACTGGCAAGGGAAGTGGGTGTATTAATGGAGTTTGTAAAGGCGATGAATAGATGGTGATTATGCACAGAGTGCAACAGAGGAGGAAACATGTAAATTCCAGCTTTCTCTCATCGGATTTGTGCAAGAGCTTCTACATAATTGCTGGGGAAAAAATAGAAATGACAACAGTAAGTAGGATATTTAAGCTCTGCATATTATACATGGAAATGTCTATTTTCCTTAAATGAAGTGAAAACAGAGTGAAAGAAGAAGATTCCCTTCAAAGAACTTTGTTTGTGGTCGCTTAGTTTCAGGATGCAAATTAAATGAGTACTGGTTAGCCAAGTGTAAAAAAGGGAATCTGTCTCTGAAATATTACCAGTCTCTTATGAGGTGAAGGCTTGGATACAGCTGGCCAAAGACTTTTTTTGTGTTTAGTGCCTTATTCCCAAAGAAATCAACAGGACCCACGTCCTCATATCCCAAAGCCAGACCTGCATCCAGCTCGGCAGCTGGGGATGGAGGGTCCTCCTGCTGCCCACCCCTCCCCAGCCCTGCTGCAGCTCCTGGAGCTGCCTCTGCCTGACCTATAACTCACAATTATGAGAGACCATAATACAGAACTGCCACAGGCAAAGTCAATCTCTCCCAGGGGCCTCACACATCTGAGGCTCTTGCACACCAAGAAATGGTGATCGTGTGCATTAATGCTCTGGGTTAAGCCAAACGAGCTCAAGGATATTTGTGAAAATACAGCTGGAGTTTACCAAAGGCTAACTGTAACCAAGAAGAAACAGCATCCAGGATCTTTAGCTCTTTTATCCCATTTATTGATGGCATTACCTTGAAATACATCCCATTCCTCTTTAGGATATCTCCAACTGAAGTTTGGTGTCTCAGAAGTAGCAGCTTATAGGAGGAGACCTTGGGAAACAGCCTCCCTGAAATCAAAAGGGGCTCAAACAATTTCATCACTCACAGAGTAAGAGAAAAGCAAGAGCAGAGCACCCAGGACAAAGCTGCATCTCACCACGGCACCTGCAGAGACACCGTTCAGAGACGGACTCCCCTCGGCCCGCTCTCTGACAGGGAACGCAGAAGCACAACGTTCCAGAAACAATGGTATGCAAATCATGGTTTGCAAGTCACCACTAATTAATGGACAATTCCTACAGAAAGTAACTCAAAAACACAGAACTGTCAGGAAACCTGAACTTGTTGGAAAAGGGTCAAAAATATCTGCAGGAAAACATTTAAGCATTTGCAAACCAGACTGATACTTGATGCTACCAACCCAAAATACACTTTCTGGGTAAAATTTTGCTATGTCTTTTCTGTTATAGAAAAATCCCAAATTATAGTATACCCCAAATTTTATTTTGGCTACAGAAAGAGATGGAAATCATGTTGCTGTATAATGGATTTGGCACATTCAGAAAGATCCCATAAAGCAGCAAAAAGTGTAGTGGTTCAGCTGGGGATCATAAATCTGATGGAGGACCTGGATTTGTTCGAACAGTATGTTTTAAAATTAAAACTGAAGGAAAAAAAAAATAAATCATCAGATAGAGGAAACATGCAACCATGTGAAGAAGGAATGGCAGCAAGGAAAATTCAACTTAAAAAGCAACACACAAAGAAACCTGGCTTCCTTAGGTACGTCTGTAAGTGCTACTATCAGGATAAGAAATATATAAGCTCTTATTTTTCTTCCAATTGTCACATCACTGTAGAGAGTCTTCACGAAATTCTCAGAATAGCAACGAATCAGGAGCAAACAGCTGTTCAGGAAAGTAAGTCATGGGTAGACAGACTTTTGCTGCTTCAACAAAAAATTAACTCTAAAGTTTCACAGGCTAGTAAATCAACAAAATGGGCCAGTACGCTACAGGATGGACAGTCTCATCCTCAAACCCAAAGCTGAAATGTGGGCCCAGGTTCCCTTTCCAGACATATGCTCACATGATTTATGACCCACCACAATTTCAATATCCCTGGAAAATGAAGAAATGGCAGCCAATTAGCTGACCCCCACTGCGGGCTGTTGTGTGGGCTCTGCCCTGTGGCACGCAGTGAGGGGGCACCCAGAAGTGCCCGCTCCCCCTGGCAGGGGCAGGGAGCAGGGAGAGGTCACAGGGCTGAGCAGCACCAAAGCACCAGCCCAGAGGAGCACAGTGTGTACCTGGGGACATCACTGCAGGGGACACACAACTCTGCACAGAGCAGCCCACCAGACTGAAGCTCATTCCCGTCCCAAACTACAGCTGTGTGTGACAACCGCTGTTAATCTGGTTCCGATTCAGTCTGTGCAGAAGCACGGCCCATCCTGCGAGAAGGGAAGGTCCCTTTGGCTGTCCAGCTCCTAGGAGGAAGGTCTCCAGCAGCAGCGATGCTCTCTCCTGCTGCACCACTTACCACAAGCCAGGCTGGAGGGGGTGGCAGAGGAAGGTGTGTGAAGCAAATCCTGCACAGACACAGCCCTGAGCAAGAGGAGCGCAGAGCAAGCGGGGTGTCCTCGCTGCCCCCGAGCCCCGGTCCCACGGGGTGCAGCACGAGGGGCAACAGGCAGCGTGCTCAGCCCCCTGCCCCAGCAGGCTCTCGACAGCAGAGCCCATCGGAGGAGAACACTGGCACAAATGGCCTCGTCCTGCTGGACACAGAGGACACCACTCCTTAACTCACAGAGGTGACAGCAGAGAAATGGGCTGTGGCACATTCACCACCCTGACACAGAGCAGTTGTGTAGCGCAGAGTAGTGCTGTGGGGTGAGCTGACGAGGCAACAGCTAAATAACCTCACGCACATGGGCTGCAAGACCTTTAAAGCTGATGGACGTGAACATAAAATCAGAAACAAAGCAGCAAGACCAAGACCCCGTAGTGAAAGGACTCTGCAAACATAACCCTGAACTCACAGGGGTGACGGCCACCTCATGTCCCCCACCCATCCTGCCCCTGCAGAGAGGCCCACCAGCAAACGCGTGCCAAATTCCACAAACACCTCACTACCCAAAGAAAGCCAAACATGAAGCAGCTACCGCACAACAGCATAAGGACTACCTTCTAATCTCCACCTGCAGCTGTTCCAAGCAGGGTATTGTCTGCACTCTGAGCTCTGTCGAACCAGGCAAGACTTGGCTCTTCAGTACCCGCTTCACTACCATCTTACCAATGCAAAGAAGGCACCAAACAAACAAAACCCTCCACCCCACTGCTGAATCACCCCTTTCGTTAGCACAGGCGGGGCACGATGCAGGTAGCACAACTTGAGTCATAAGCCAGAATTCCCACCCAACCCCAACTATCACACACATCTTCAGGCCTGTGAGATACTGAGTCAATTGGCACAACATCAAAACTGGTTATTCTGAAGGCAAGGCCATTTGAACTGGTCTTTAGGTATCTTCTGAGTGGCAAACCCCGAGCCACACCTCTGCTCAAAAACACGTCTTCAAGCAGCATCTTCGTGCCCTTCCTGGATGGACACTTGGCTTGCTGGAAAAGGTGCCGAGAAATACAGGTATCGGTAAGAGCACTGCGACGAGTGATGCCATTCATTGTCCTTTTCAGGGGCTTGGATCCATGCAGCCTCATCCTCCAGCTGCACAGCTGTGAAGGCAGATGAAATGTTGGGTCTATTTGGCTTAGATAAGCGGGTGAGTGAAATGACAGCAGGAGCACCACCACCAACGGGACCACAAGGACATGCGCACCAACAGAGACTGAGCTCAGTGCCCTAGAGTACCCACCTTGCCTCCAGAACTCTGTGTCTTCTTCAGCAGAAGGCAGCTGCACTGAAGGAGTTAATCTTGCCTGTAACAAACCTATCTCCGGTTTCTCAGAAAGTCAAAGGCTGCAGGAGCTGGGCTGCCTGCTCCCTGCCTGCCCTGCCTGCAGCCTGACCCCTGACATTTCCACTCTGCTTCTCCCTGCCATGGAAAACTTACCCGTACACAAACAAACAGGTCAGGAGGCAGATAAATGGAAGTGAGAGGAGGAGAAAGGGAAGATTTCTCAGATTCCTTCTAATAGCCCTGATTAAAAAATAGCAGCCCCCACCAGACGTGGGTGAGGGGCTGGCGTTTATCAGTAAACCCTGAAGTCTACAGCCAGACATCTCTGTTTAATTAATCCTGAAAGTGTCCCTTCCCCCTTCTGCTTCCCAGGGAGGTTCTGAAGATCTGCAAGTTTAAAGATACAGAGAGTCCTTTTTAGCTCTTTTCCTTGCAAAACACAAAGGCAGAAAGTGCCTGTTTAAAACCACATCAAGGATTTACAAACTCCACGGCAAAGATTTCGACCACATGAAGCCACACAGCAAACCCCTGCCTGCCTTGGATTTAGTTGCACTTAACCCTCTGAAGCAGCACCCCCCTATCCAGTACCGCAGCTTTACAACAACCCGCAGGCAGCAAGCACACGCGCAATCACCACCAGACACGGGGCTGCAGGTCTCACCTGGGCCTGGGGCATCCTGCCATTCTTACACAACACCCATTTTCCAAGGGATAAATCTGTTCAGTGCTCGATGCCTTTGCACTGCTCCCCCATTTTTGTCCAGTTTTCCCATTACCCTGGTGGCATCAACATCACTCAGTGATGGAAGAAACTGCACATACACCCAGAGAAAGACAACTGCAAGCACTCTTGCCCCTGGGCTTTCAGTTAGCTCAGGAGAATCGTCAAAGGCACCTTCCATTTCAGAAGGTCCCCTGCCCTTTGATCCAAGGTGAACATCATGCCAGTGCAGAGCACCACAGTTTGTCATTGACCAGGAGATGCCACAAAGCTGGCACATCCCCCTACACCTCGGTAGCAGTGGGAGAGGATCCTTGCTGCCAGGGCACCTTCATCCCACCACCACCCCCCCTGTATAGCTGCAGCATGCCAGCAAGCACCCATCAGAGCAGTGATGGAAACGCACCCCTGGAAAGTGGACAGGCCACCAGTACACAACAGATAAACCTTCCAATAGAGGTGGCCTTGTTGAGCACGTGCCAAGGCTTTGAACCAGTCCTCAACAGACAGTGGGGCAGGAAGGGTCTGGAAGCAAAGCCCTTGGGCCCCAGATCAGACATCCCCCTTGAAAGCCACTCACCAACCGACCCACACCCAGCTGACAGCCGTGTCTCCTGCGCTCCCGCACGGCCACCTCCTCCCCAGGAGCAAGGATGCTGAGCCATGGAGACGGCCAACAGACCAGCGTCACTACCTCGGCACCAGCATTGTACAGCTTTGTACAAATGGGTTTTCATTTTCACATTTTTTTTTAAAGTTGGCCATGAGAGTTCTTCTTTTCCCTCAGTCACTATAGAAATGAGTGCTAATGTTTATGTAATCACTTATCTCCCCCCACTTTCTTTTCCAACATTTCTTTTCTAAAGCCTTCCCAGCTTCAGAGAATAGTAACACACAAGATGGAAAAATGTAGTTTTTCACATTCTCTTTTTTGGCAAAAGAATAAGCATTACTTAATTTTCTAAACCCCCTTTTCTATTCTCCTTTTTTTTTTTTTAAAAAAACTTGTCTAAAGCTGAACAAACTGGTAGTAGAATTACAGAAATTTATTCTTTTTTTGTGGTGTAAGTTGCAAAAACAGCAAATGAAAAAGTGGAAGGAAATCTCTGAAGTGGTGATTTCTTTCTGCAATCAAAAGCAAAAAGAGGAGTGGGGAAAAAGAGAAATTTTGAAAGTCTAAATTCAAATGGCAGAAGAAAGCTCTATTTCACACCAGCTTTATAAAATTGCCAGGAAAATAAAAAGTCAAACCCAGTTATTTTCTTGAAGATCCATATTCTTAAATACCTGTTTTCAACATAGTCTCTTTCTTAGAGAAACTCCGGGGTGGGGGATGAACCGTGATGAAGTGAAAAATGTCTCTGTCTACCCAGAAAAAAATCATTATGCAATGACAAGAGACAATCCAGTATATAATCAAAGACAGAATCCTGACATGTTCAAAGAGAAAATTATTGTAACAGCAGTGACTTTGAAGATGAGAAGGGATTTTTTGATAGAAACAATGGCCATCAAGATCTTTACTGTAGCAGCCAGCACTTAAGCGCACACCTTGGCACGCAGCGTGCCTGCCGGGTACGTTGAGCACCACCAACAAAAAAGAACAAAACAGAACAGCGATGCGTGTGAAATTCACAGCGAGAGCGGAACCAGGCAGCTCTCCGAACGGGGCACGGCGCGCGCGAGGCAGCAGATGCTCCTTGTGACGGAGACTCCTGTCCCAGGGACTCCTGTCCCCGGCAATAAGAAGGCTGCGCAAGACCCCCAAGGGCAGGTTTAGGGTCCTTTCACCCAGGGAGCAGGGGTAGAGCCAGTCCTGCTCAGGGCCCTGTCCTGCCAGGCAGGCGAGCACCGAGACCTCAGTCTCTGCCCACACCATGCCTCGCGGAGCCTCAGCGCTCTCCAGGATGGCAGCGCTGGGTTAACACTGGACACCAGAGCACAAGTGGTCAAGCACCACCAACGAAAGCAGGCTGTAACTGTTCAGAAATGTTTGCTCCCCAGGGTTACTGCGAGCAAGCAATTTCGTGGGCTTTAAAAAAAATTTCATTTTATACAAAATCTCAAGTGCCAATGTCCCATTAATACAAAACTTGCAAGTTACAAAGAACTACAATGAAATATTTAAATTTTCAACATTTGCTCCCAGGGAATTGTACATTTGGCTGTAAAAGTTGTGATTTACAATCTTCACTGCACTACCGTGATTCACAGAAAGTGAATCACAAAAGGGAAATTTTGTGACTGAATAAATAGCTGTTATGTAACCCACCTAATGAGGAGTATAGTATTTTTCTGATCATTGATTGGAAGACTATTGGATCACTTTAAGTAGCCAAAGCTTGACTGACTATAAATATCCCTTTCAAAACCAGAATTTGGATTAAGCTCAGGGTTAGTTTGGAGGAAACTTCACAAGGAAAACAAACAGATGCCAAGTCTCTTGTCAGGTATCAACCCAAACGGAAAGTCACAAACGCATACAACCTGAGAACCGTTTGCTGAGGGAGCCCAAGAACACATCGGGAACAACGAATCGCAGAACTCTGGTATCCATTTCCCAGCAACCTGCAGATCACAGCAGGGGGAACCCGCTGAAGCCATTTGCTCCCTTGCAAATGTTTAGGAACCAGTGACCAGGCAGCACCAGGCTCAGTGTGTGCCCGTTTGTGGGTGGTACCGAGCCCAGCGTCTATCCACCCGACCGTGACACCGAGCCCGGCACACGCCCAGCCTCGACCAGCACCGAACACCAGGCTGCCGGGGTACCTGCCGAGGACCGTCACTCGCCGAGTCCCTACCTATCAAGTCTGAAGAAGACGCACAGTTCTGCCAGGATTGCTGCTGTCCTCCCAGAACTCCATCAGGACACGAGCTGCCTCTGCCTCAGCCCAAGTCTCACTGTCCTTGGCAAGATGCACACTGGTGGGGCTGGGAACCTTCTAGTTGTCCAGGTACTAAATCACCCAGGGGACAAACGCATAAGGTGATTTTCAAGTACTTACTTGGCAGTTCCTGCCCAACTTTCCAAACAAACAAGTGTGGACTGTCACAAACACTGTTTCCTGCTGTATTTCTGCTCACCTAAGAGGTAAGGCAGCAGCAAAACTGTCACCGAGTGCAGCTGAGCAGAAGCAGATCCTTTGAACACAGGCAGGGAAGCAATGTCTAGGTAAAAAAAGCCATTAAAACCCCAATGCAGGGCACCTGCAACAGCCCATCTAGGTCTTGGTTTCAGCTAAGGTATCCAGAAAATACACTTTCAGACAGCATTATGGAGATGAGCTCCAGAGTGCTTTTACATTACAACTGCTTTAAGAAAACAAGGCCTTACGTTTTGCCTGTATTTCATGTTTGGGGGGGTATCCCAAGCACAGAGACCCCTGAAGAGTAATTTGCCACAAAAATGATGCAAAAGGCTGCTCACTGCTGCTGCCAAAGGAGATTTTTATTTTGAATGAGGAGACGTCGAGCAATACCGACTCCTATCTGTGCCTGCATCGTTACGAGTATTGCTTATACATGGGAACCATTTTACTAATACTACGAAAACACCAAACAATTTATTTGATAAAAGCATTCTTGCCACTGCAGCTCAGCAGCAAATAGCTGCTTAAAGCTGGAAACTTTCTATTAGCCCTATGCCTACAGAACAGTCTTGTTCTCACCATTACATTAAACCCCTTTTTATTAAAAAGGAAACCATTAAAAAGCATGAATATGTGTTTTGGTTTTCAGTTGCCTGGGACTGGCTGTTCGTGGCAGGGCACCCTCGCTGGGAAGGCTGCGATCACCCCAACACGCTCTTGCCTCGTGAACGCCAGGGCAGGGCCAGCATCACTCGCTGCTGCCGGAGCTGCTCCCGCACAGCAGGGTCGAGGAAAAAACACCCAGACGAGCCAGCGACCCACGGAGCCGCAGCCATTGCCGCCATGTGCCAGGGCCTGCGGAGACGGAACAGCTCCATGAGGGACGAGCAAGGAGGCGCCGGGACCGCAGCCAGGCAGGAGTCACCGTCACCCCAGCCTGTCCACGCGTGCTCCTCTGCCCCTAGCGTCCCGTGGCGACTGGCCCCCAGGGACAGGCAGCGCCCGCGCTCCTTCCGCACCCCGGCCAAAGGCACCGTGGGAGGTGGCCCAGCGGCGGGCTGGGCGCCAGCAGCGCTACCCGGGTGCCGCGGGCTGTGCTGAGCACCGAGTGCTGCCCCGCACACGCTTCCGCGGGGGACATTGCCACTGCGGTGTCACCACCACCACAGAGGATTCCTCCTGGTTTAATTAGGCATTCATTTACTTACTAGAGAAAAGGGACACATTAAAACAACATCTGTGTGTCTTTGGAAGAGGCTGCACAGTGCTGGCCAGTCGTGCTGTGTTTGGGCTCCCCACCTCTGCCCCGGGTGTGCAGTGACAAACCCGTGCCAGGCAATGGCCACGAGGGGCTTGGCCCTTCTCCTTTTTGGAGAATTTCTGGTAAAAATGACCTGGTAAGTGGCATATTGGTGTCTCCATTGCGTGGTGGCCACAAGCCGAGCAGCAGAGCTATTAAGAACAGAGCTGGTGTGTCCACCACAAACCGCCCCCACCAAAAGGCACTAACCCATCCGTGACGTCACACGGGTCAGAAGTGCCTGTGACGTACCTCCTGTGACACGATGGAGTCACGTCATGACACTGACTTTGAACTCGACATATCTTTTCCATGAAGTGCCTAGACAGCCCACAGCCCTCGTGCCAGTGAGATTTAACCAAAGGGAGGGAGCATCGAGGATAAAGAGCGATCAATTTTGCTCTAAAATTTTAAATGAAACACTCCTGTTTTGGAAAGAATTTCATTAAGGTGAAAATATAATATAGAAGTCCCCATTTAGGAAGAATGTGCTATTAATTCTTAGCAGTGTATGTGGAAAAGAAAATTGCATTTTTATCTAAATGGGTTTTTCTGCATAACCCATTTACATGATTCTTTTAGAGCTCACTAACAGGAACTTTTCACATTTCTATTTGGGCCAGACCACTGCAGAAGGCAGCCTTCAGGAACATTTCAAATATAACCCCTTAAAACAGACTCCAAGAGAAGCTCCACAAAAAGGCCAGTACAGCACATCTTAAAAGATGGTAGGAAAAGGAAAGGAGAAAACCCTCCATCTTAAAGATGCAAGCCAAATTTATGAGGGGGAGAGGAAAAGGATGTGGTTTAGGTTTGGTTTTTTCCCCCCTAAGGGACAAGAAAAGGTTGGGTCTTCCCCCTCTTCCCCCTTGCGCGAAGCAGAAACAGAAACAGCTCCTCTTCAATGTCGCACACGGTCCCAAACACGTACGAAGAGCAAAATGGTGCCACGTTATCACTGTGAAAATCTGCACAGGGATATTCTGAGCTGTAACAGTTACTATTACATACAATGAACAAAAATGTAGGCTATGAAAAACTATTTTTATCATCATAAACAAATGGTCATTTCTCACTACAAATAGATCATAGCACTTGAAACTGAATATAATCTAAACAGTAATTTCAAACAATTGACACTGATCCCAGCTTGCCTGATACTTTGCCACCAGGCAACAGGAACAAAGTCAAGTAAAGGCAAAAGCAGACTTGGCCCTGACCAAATCACAATTTAGGAGGTTTGCCTAACCTGGGAAAACATAAAATTCAAAAGTTTTAAAAATTCTTAATTTTATCATCAAATATCTCAAACTTAAGTAAACAGAAAACAGAACAGCGTAGCAGCCTTATGTTTAATAAATACATCAACTGATTATCCAAACACTGTAGCAGGGCTCACAGAAGTTGAAGATGTATGTTTCATAAGCATGGCTCATCTGACATTCTTCACCTCACTTTTTTTTTTCCCCTCTGTTGGCTTTTATCATCTTACTTCCTAAAATTAGTATAACAAAAAATTTTATCTTTCAAAACAGACATTTGAAAAGTGCAGCAGTTATGAAAATACAATTGGACAAAGAATAGTTTTTATTCACTTTACCTAGCCACACTCCTCACTGCAAAGCAGTAATTACAGGAATCTACTCCTGTTTTAAGCTTTACAGTAAGCTCTTTCCAAATTTAAGGCCAGCACCCAACCCTTCATTATGCTTAATAGGTAGAAATAAAACCATAATTGTATCACACTCTCCAACCGCTTGTTACTCCGGCTCCTGAAGCCCCCACTTGTCTGATTCAAGAAAGAGATTTTTAATCTATTCTTTTCTGTAATTGAAATATTTCAGCACCATTGGCATAAACCATTCTAGAAAAACTACCCAGAATACAAGAGGATTTTGATAATTATTGGGAGCAAAACTTGACTGCTTTGTTAAACACTGCGTTTCCAAAGCGGCCCTTGTCAGCCCACCCCCCCCAGCAGCCCAGTGTTCGGCTGCACGATGGAGAGCCCTGGCAGAGCCCGACCATGGCAACTTCCCCGGGGACCTGGAGCACCCCAGAGCACCCCAGAGCTCCCTGGAGCTCCCAGGGGCCCTGCGGCTGCCAGCAGCACATTCATTCCTGCAAGTCCCGTGAGCACCTCAGCTAAAGCAGGTAAATTCAGGATGCAGTGTGACAGTTTGATCCATCTACAGGACAAGTCACATTATTACATCGTGTGCAATACTACTTTTCATGCGTGGAATTTCAAAGAAAAGATAAAACAAACAACCAAGGCCACCCCCGAGCTCCCTGTAGCTGCTCCTGTGCCAACCGCCCCAGACCCCAGCACGCTCCGGGAGCCGCTGCAGCTCATCCCCGCTTTGCAGACAGCTATAACCAAGTCACAGACGATGGTATGAAACTTCCCACTGGTGGCAAAGAATAATATAATAATAACAAATAACCACAGTGAAGAAACGTTTCACTATTCTCTCTTTTTTTGGTGATCTGCCTATCTCAAAATAGCTAGTATGAGATTTTAATTATACTTGAGAGAGTCCTATTTTTTCCTCTGCCTCTAGAAGGACGGCGTGGTAGGGAGCACAGGGAACGGGGATGCTGTAGCTGTTTCTCTCAGCATAAAAAGAACAGCATGTGCCTATATTTAGAGGTAGAGAAGGGAACTACAGCATCCAGGGGAAAAAAAAATAAAAATTGTACTGATTTTATCTTCAAAAAAACACTCATGTTTTTGGTTTGTTCAAATCAAGAATGTGTTGCAAGAGTTTGACCCTATATCCAGCAACAATAAAATCTGTTCCATCATAAAATACCAGCTGCTTTGCACTTTGAATTATAATATTATTTTTAAAGTGTTTCAGAATTATTGTCTCAGACTGTGATAATTTTTCTTATGATTACTGGTGAATTAATTTTTTTTTTTGATTTTATAGAACACAAACACCAGGCACATTTATTATTTTCTCTCTTTTAAAACTGTATTTGATCTGAAATTTCCCTGCTTCAGTCTAGGCAAAAGCAGTTTTTCAGCCTAACATTTTGGCACTAGTAAAAATTAACAAAACAAGTCAAGTCAGATCAAAAATACCTGTAGCTTTAGATGCAAAAAGTTACCTGCCTGCCTTACACATCTAAGGGATACTGTGTTTCCAGCAAAACCACATCAGGGCCTCTCCAGGCTGAGGTCACACCGGAGTGCTGTGATGTGCCAGAGCTCAAACCCTGGGGTCAGGTCCCCCTTCTCTCTCCCCAGGCAGAGGTGAGGAGAAGCTCACCCATGGTGATGCTTCATCACCAGGCATCTGGAGGAGCTGAAAACCCACCTCCCATCAGACTTCTTCCACAGTATTTTGGTTTCTTTTCCCGTTGCTCAGACTGAGAAATCCACTTGGAAATCCATTCACGCACTGGATCAGAAGTGCCGTAACAGGTTCTTTTGGTTGTTTTTCCAGAAGAGGAGAAATGCTGCACAGGGGAGGGCAGCACGGCTGCACCGTCCCCACCAAGCGCACCGGAGAAGTAATCAATGCGGAAATGAGATGTGGAACAAGTGGAACAAGCCACTCTCAGCTCTTCATTCCCCCTGTCTACACGCACTTCCTAACCACTGCAGCCAGACCCCCACCACACTCTGTCCCAGCATTGCTCGGGGTCCTGGAGTGCCAGCCTTTGTTGGGCACCCAAGTGCCCAGACTCATCCCCAGAGTACTTCTGCCTGTGTCAGCAGGGGACCCACCATGTGTCCCCCCCAGCATCCTCCGTCAAAGCCTCAGCAGCACCGTGGTTGTTCGGCCGTACGGATGCTGGTTTTCTGGGGACTGGTGAGTCTCCTCCAGAGTGGAGTGGATCGGAGGAAAGGTTCAGCCCTGGTCCCCAGGTCCTCCAGAGGCTAGCCATTCCCTGGTAAACCAGCATCCGCATGGCCAAACAACGCCTGTTCTATCTCATTTGGACTGCACATCTTTAGCAGTGGGAATGTCTCCCAGGTTTCTAAAGCAGCGTGTCAATTTATGGTGCAATAAATATGAACTTAAATAAAGAAAATAATAATGGAGTGGGACCTGCACACAGATTCCACTGCAATCCAAGTCGAGCATAAACCCAAATGTCCACACAGGCAATGGTGATGACTTGACCGACTGTGCCATCTAGCCAGGAGACAGGAGCGCTCAGGCAGACGCTCTCTCTCTGCCTGTTTTCACCCAACAGACCATCGGAGCATCACCTCCAGCAGTGGATGGGGGGGAAGGCTTAGTCCTGGTCCCAACAGCCAGGCCCACTTGCAATGAATTCACATCTGCATCTCTGAGACATCCTTCATCCACAGCATCCTCTGTTTCATAGGACTTCTCTTACCCAGGCCAAAAGGTTTTAAAACATCCTTATAGAGGAAGATTCTACCCACTCCAAAAAAAAAAAAAAAATAGTTGAAGATTTTTCTATGAAAGAGATCCTAAAATTCTGACCAGATAATAACCCCAGTCCAGCCTTCATTTCCTATGTTAATAGATCAATTTACATCTTTCTAGCAAAATGGTTTCAGGCTACAGTAAAAAAAAAAAAAAGTCATGCCTTTCTTCTTGAGCTGCATTTTGGGAGAGGATTAAGAGGAGGAAGGAAGGATACGACTGTTTCCAGGGTTTTTTAGTGTATTTGCTTCACACAGCAAATTAATATTCTCACTTTTAAATCGGGAGTATATTCTTAATTAGGGTATGAAATGTTTTAAAATTTTCTTCACTTTACAAATGGCTGCTTTTTCAATTAACTGTGCTTCCTCAGCCTCAGGATGATCTTTCTATTAGCAATACAAATACTTTCTAATATTTTGTGAATACTAATTCACAAAATGAATTAAATGCAGACTTAACTCTGAAAACATATATTTTACCACAAAAAAAAACCCTCTGTTTCCCAACTACTGCCTGATTACAGCCTTTTTGTGACCAGGAGTATCGAATCCTAAAGGCCCAGCAGTAAGAACTGAAAGAGAGTTAAAGAATCAAAGGGACAAGCTCAGCTTCCCCATCTTGCTTTTTAAATGCTGCAAGCAGGGCAGAGACAGAAGAGAAGATAAATACCCCGAGGTTCAGGCCCGCTGGCCACGCGGGCGATGCTGCAGCCCCAGCCCCAGCACAGCACTGCAGCGAAGACCGAGCACAGCCCTTCAGAGCTCATTCGCGGGGGGCTTGCACTTAAATTCAAATTAACTCTATTTATTTTAATGTTTAAAAAAAAAAAAATAAAAAAAAATCTACCAAAGCAGCACTTAAACATAACGAGATTTCTGATTATCAAACAAGCAAACAACAACAACAACAACAACAAAAAATCTTCTTTAGACAAATCTTGAAATCTAATAAAAATTTAGTCAGCACCATGTCATGCATGGCATTTTCATGTTAAAATACTAAATGGATACAAACAGATTTTCTAAAATAGAAAATAAAGAGACAAACTGCACAACTAAAGACTCCCAGCAGAAGTTCAGCGTGCAGATGAGAAATGGTTCATTCTCAGGAGCTTCCCGTGACTGATCCGTACGTACATCTTGGGGAGCGAAATCGCAAGGCTAACGTGTGAGAACTGCTATTGTCCCACAGGGGCATGACAAAACCAGGGGAAACTTTATTAAAAACTGTCCAGCATGGCTCTGCCCCAATCTTATGGGAAAGGAACACACTCTGGGCTGGAGCCAGGTGCCTTGAAAGGGCACAAGCCCAGCACACACAGCACCAACACTCCCACAATAACGCTGGTACTGTGACAAAAACCAACTCGGCTACAGGGGAGAAGCCCACTAGGAGAGTGGTGACCACAGGATTTTTTGAATCAGTATATGGATGAAAAGGGCAACACTAAGAGAGTGAATTTCTAGATCATCAAGTCCTACAACTTATTACATCAACTAAGGAAAATGCATTCCCCACATACATAAATGCTTTTGTCATTTGCCAGAGGATGAGCAGAGCATGAAGACTTAGCAGAGAGGGCACTGGCAGGGGGAGGGACGAGAAGAAGGGGTGCTGAGGGGGGAGCAGCGAAGCAGTATCATCTAAGATGTTCTCTTTGAAGTATTAAGAAAGTCATCCTGTAAAAATTAATGTATTAGACCTCCAGCTGTTCAATTCTCAGCTTTAAATTTAAAAGGTATTTGACTTTGGATCATTGGCATATAATCCATAAAATATATTTAAATTAAAAAAAAAATAAATGTTTTAATTAAAAAAAGG
>WTSP01015935.1:0-12306 GCA_025331215.1 Actenoides lindsayi | reverse complement strand
CTGACGGGGGTGGGGGGAGCAATAGGAGGGCTTGGTGGGCACCTGGTGCCGTGCCAGGGTCAACCCACCACAATCCCAAAATGCTGAGTGATGTTGGTAGGTGGAGGTCCTGCCTCTGCCCAAGCATGTAGGCAGGGAGCAGGGGGGCCTCGAGACCTGCCTTACACCCCATCAGGATTTTCATGGGATCTGGACCCAACTCCCATTCCTTTCCAGCTGTGGTCAGGATGCCTTCCTGTCTCCCATGTGTCTACTAAAGACAGCAGGGAAGAAGCTCTGATGAGACGGGTGAAGGATTTGCAGCCCCATTTGTTACAGCGCAGCGGAGAGCCAGCACCTTCTGCATGGGGCAAGTGTTGGCTTCCAACTGGCATCCCTTCAACCCAAAACCCGCTGTGCCTTGGAGGGCCTGTGGCAGCATGTGGGGAAGCCACAGGCTTATATCCACCGTGGAAAGCTTTTTAAATTGGTTCGGTTGGCTTAACACTCCAAAAGATGGGGAAGGCTGGCACCTTGCTTCTGGCCAGGTCTCCCCAGTGGCCGTTTCTGACGTGAAGATCTGACAGCTCCACCAGCCTCATTTAAACATGGCTTAGTGGGTTAAAGTAAATTAGTTATTGAGTGTCTTCAGAGAGTGATACTGTTGTAATAGAGTGGTTTTAAACCCATTTCAAGCTAGGGTAGTGCAATCTTTAAATATAAATAAGGTTTCAGATGGCACTGAAGATCTTAACATAAACATCCTTGAGCAGCTCACTTGAGCTTGATTTGTTTGTGGTACCTGTAGCAGCCTTATGATTTATTTATTTGTTTATTTACTGGTGAGGAAGAAGGCACCAGTGATGATTTTTACTGGTGTGATTAATCCTGGTGTAACCCCACCACTACGAATACATATTGAATGGGCACATATTGAATTGTGCAAATCTTCACACAGTATTGTAGCTTGTATTTGCCCAGGAGAGAAAAACGGTGCTGGCACACAGCATCCTAACGGTGGTGGATGAGGCTGAATCAGGACAACGTGGTTTTCCTTTCTTTGGAGAAAGAAGTACGTACACACTTATAAGAGTATGGCCACGGTCTCTTTTGTCTATGCATTGAAGTCCTTTTCTGGGCGTTCGCTGCCAGAAGAAGCCATTGCCACCCCTGTGCCACCCCCAGCCAGCATGTGGGTGGTACAGCTACTGCCCAGCAGCCACAGCTGATTAACTGTGGTAATGCAAAGTAAGATGGGGCACTCATTTCAAGACCTTTTAAGTGTAAATCACTCATTCTGGCCTCTGGTACTGGTGAAAATCAAGAATAGGTATGTGTGAAGGCAACTGAGGCTACTGGCTATGGCAGAAAAAGGATGGAGCAGCAGTTGATTTGCATGCTGAGGCAGGGTCTGTTGGGCAAACCGTGCCTTCTGTGTACACACCTCAACTTCCCACTGTACTCTTACCGCCAGCTCCTCTAGGAGACTGGCTACGCTGGTTCCTATTGGCACTAATAGGCCCACACCAAGGGGTCGGGCTGGTTTCTAAAATAGAAATCTGTGGGCCCCCACAATTTATTGTGGCACGTGGGAGGATGATTTAATTAGCCTGTACGTGCATGAGCTTTTCAGACGCTGCACGAGAAAACATACTAGTACAAATGAAAGCAAAAGGAGAGGAGGAACAACTCCATCACACTTCTTGAAGTGGTTTTGGAAAGCACAAAGCCAGGATGTTGTTTCTTTTTAGTGACTGAGTAGTCTGACATGTTGCAAATTACAGAGGCTTGGCATATTCCCAGCGGCAGAGTGAAAACTGGAACTATCCAGAAGCAAAACCTATCATTGGCAGTCAGCCAGGCAGAATGGGCTCCTGAGTGCCGGGAACAAGCACAAAGGGGAGGAAGGTCTGAGCAGCAAAAAAGAGTCTTCCTTAAGGGCCAGTGGTGTGTCCCAAAAGCCTTGCAGAGGGCTGCGAAGCCAATACGTGAGCTCGGGATGCTTGCAGACTTCTTAAAAAGGGCAGCAAGGAGCTGCCGTTCCCCCTCGCCCCCCTCATCCTGCAGCATGGGCAGTGGGTCTGCTCCCAAAAAATCAGAATGATTTTGAACTGTAATTTTTCTCCCTTTTGTTTTCAGTCAATTATACTTAGCTGCCCTGAGAAATCTCCTTTTACATGTCCTCACAGGTCCTTGCTGTGATCCCTGACATCCTGGAGGCGTGTAATAATTTAGACTGAAAACTGTGCTGTGCCGCTCTGTTCTCCACAGCTTCACAGGATGGAGAAAGTATTGACATGCCCTGATTTATTTCCCACAGATGTCATCTCCCTAGGAGCTGACTTGAAGGACAGAGGGGCACAGAAAACTGAATCTAGGAAGCACTTGATTCAAAAAGAAGGGAGGAGGAAATTTTATGAACTGGGTCGGATGGATGCAGGGAACACCACAGCTTGGCAAGTCCACCATGAACTGTAATGTTGCTGTGGCCGGGTGTGAGAGGACGAGCCTTTATGGTCATGCCTTTATATTTGCCAATCAAATTAAGGGCATTTTTGCACTGATGCTTGTCTAGTTGTCATTCCCCATCAGGCCTAACCAGCCTCTGAGGGTGAGAAGCAAGATGAGGAGAGGGTTGCATTTGTCATGGTGAATGTTATGGGCTGCGGGTGTCCCCGCAGCAGCACGCACAGATGTACCCTTAGGATGTGCCCAAGGGAGCAGCCCCCAGCACCAATGCTGAGTGCATGGCTGGGGATGGCAGACCATGGGTGCTGCAGGCATGGTGAAGCACAGAGGCTGGGGACATTCCTTCCACCATTGCATCCTCCTCTGTGGCCTGGGCAGCGAAAAGCAAAGCCCTTCTACTGGCAGGAGGTGAGATGTATTTAGCTTTTTCAGTATAGTGCCTTTGTCTCTTTTTGTCAGGGAACTTTCCTTCCCTCAGCCAGCATAGTCTAAGTGGCCTCTGTGATACAACCAGCTAGATGTGTTCCATTTTAATCCCTTATCTGTCCACTCTGCTGAGATCATTTACCTGCTAATAAGCTCCTGTGGCCAGAGATAAAAGGTGAAAGTACCAGCCCTTTAAAGATGTATCTGAGTGCCTTTGCAACACTGTGCTTCATGGAAAATATGGAAAGATGTTGCATTCATAATATATCACTCCTATCTGTGTTTGTAAACAGATTTATCACACCATCTGCAGAATTGTACTGCGGTCTACTCCATATTTATTTCCTTTCCATTTATATAGTACAGCTCCGATTTATTTTATTCCCTTTTTATGACTATACATTAGCCATCTTTTTTTCTTCCCTACAAAAAGAATGTGCTCTCTGTGGGGAAGAATATTTAATCAATCCAATTTGTTCAGTGTAGTGCATAAAAACAACAGCCGGTACTGCTTGGAGAGGTACCTGCCTGGGTTTGTTTCTCATCTCTTCACATCTGTGCAGAGCAGGTGGGGAGGAAAGGATAATTCAGAACAAATCCGCCAGTAAACAGGATGTTCTGTCGGTATTTCCTGTCTCCTGTTGCACTGGTTGAGCTTAATTTTCAGAAACGAGCTAAGCCTGAGGTCAGTAATGCTATCAGAACCTCTCCGACTTTCTGTAGCCGATATGATATATAATTATTTGTACAACTGGGAGCAAAAAGCCAGCCCACTTGGTTATCTGGTTTGATACGAAACATTTCATCATGTGCAAATAAAAAAAGTAATTTGTTAAGTATAAAAAGAAGTCACTTTGAGAGAGAGGGAGCTTGCAGTCAGCAGCCACTTCTACAGCCCCTTGGCTGACCAGCACAAGCTCCAGTGCAGCTCCAAGCAGGGCAGAGCCCGGGCATGATCTGGGAGGTTTGTCCTCTTCCAGTGGCTGCTTCTACAGGCTTCCTCACCCAGAGAGACCATGAGGTTCTTCTGTGCACACACAGGGCCCAAACTCAAGATTTTCTGCTTGGTGCACACTTTCACTTTGGGGAGAGGAAAGAATCTGGGTTACAGCAGAGCCAAGAGAGGGATGAGTCCCACCCAGTGAGCCAGAGCCTGGCCCCTGCTGCCAGTGCGTGAGTTTGTGCTCTTCCACTGTTCAGTAGTAAAGAATCCAGGACAGTTGATTCCTTCTCCTAGGCAGGAGGCAAAGGGAACTTGAGTCTTAGGGGAAGCCACCAAAGAACGGGGCTGTGCAGGATGAGCTGTGCTCCAGGTTGGTGGATGGTCCTCAGCACTGCCCTACACTGAAAGTCTGGCCTTGACCTTTTGCACTGGAAGAGGATGCTGGAGTCAATGCCCAGCATTTGGCAGGATTTGACCACAGATCCTTAGGAGTACCTCTCCAGCCCCATGACTTTAAGTTCGCTGTGATGAGAGCTGTAGGACACTGCACCATTGCCAGGGCTGTGACCCTGAGGCAAGACACTTTTGCTTCTCTCCATCTGAAGAGGGAGGATTTCTCATCTTGTTTGTGTTGAGCCCAGCCCAGATTCCTCAGCTTGGGTACAGAGGAGTGACTAACTCCACCAAGAATTTTACCAGGAGCAAGTAAGGGCTCTGGGCTGCAGACAGTGATGACAAATCTTCAAAACTCCAGCCTGTGCTTTGGTGGGCAGGTTTGTTGTTTGGGTTTTGGTTTTTTTATATGGTCTTTTTTATTACTTTCCAGCTGTACAGTGTGTTCTCAGATGTTATATTCACAACTTCATGTTTTTTGATCATGAGCATCATTTTTTGAGATAACAGAGCAGTGGACAACTGGGCGCTTGGCCAGCTCTTTCCCCATTGAAACCAAGGGAAACTTCGCAAGAGAGTTTCTTCAGAGCTTTCTAAAAGGATTTTCTGTGACCATAGCCCACTAACTCCACCACCCCTCTGTCTCTTACTCAACACAGCCTTTGATGCTGTGAGCTGAGTACCCCTGCTAGAGTCCCACCATCTCCTTTTCCCAGGGGAATTGTTTGAGCTCTCTCAAATATCCCATCTCATCGCACTTTGCATCTTTTCAAGAGGCATGTTTAGGCCTCGAATATGATGCCTACAACACATTAGCGAGCAAACTTTTTGGCTGTAGATTTGCCAAGGGCGGCTGCCAAAATGAGAACTTCGGGTAAACCAGAAGCTTTGCGGTTCTGCTGTGGCAAAGCAGCCAGGACCTTTCTCGACAGTGCAGTCCCCAAGGAAAATCACAAGACAGGCTTTAAAATAATGAAATTATTTCCAACCGTTATATATGGTGCGTGCTTTTTCTTGGCTTTTTGGCAAATATAACCTTTCAGAGATTTCTCAGTTTAGATTTTTCAGGCCTTTTCCCTACATCCTGCAGGGCCAGAAACCCTTGTGCTGGAGCTGGTAAGGCAAAGTGAGACTCTCCTATAATCACTTCAATCCCCCAAGTGCTGGGTTTTGGTGGCCAGCTGACCTCCAGGTTATTTTGAGCCCTGTGCAGGCTCACCAGCCCAGGGAACCAGAGGACCCAGTGTTGTGGCAGGGAGGGGACATAGCATCAGTAATTGGCTTTGGGTCCCCTTTGTGGGACAAACTGCTCTCTGGGAGCAATTCAGCTTGAAAAGGACTTCTGTTGTATAACTTAATCGTGGTGGGTCTGAAAAATAATAATCCTGCCTAAAACCATAAAATTCAGCATCAAGAGGTAATTAGTCATGGCTTTGCTATTTCTCTGTGCTGAATCAGCTCCTCACCCTCCTTGCTGCTAACAGCATGGCTGGGACAGGCCGTGTCCTCCATGGAGATGGGCCTTGAAGAGATGCTCCCTGTCTCTGAAAAGACACGCTGCTGTTTTCATAGCCTCCCGCTGCCATCCCTTTGCTTGCAACCTGTCAGGCTGTCACATTATCACACACAAGCACCCCATTTTGCAAACATACTTGCTATTACAGCAGATAAGAAGAAATTGAGTGCTGTAAAACTAACCTCTGCATCAGTCAAAAGAAACAGAAGTAAAAAAAAAACCAGGGTAATCGGATGCTCTTATGAGCTGGATATGCTCAAAATTACCTCTCCATCCCATTACAAATGCTTAGAAACTGCACAGCCTTTCCAGCACAGTGAGATTTTAAAGTGGTTTAATGGGCATAAGGAGTTCAGAGCTGATAATGCCGCTTCCAATCTTATCCTTTCTCTGCATGAAAATAGGTAGTGGCTATTGACTGGTGTAAATTGGCTAGTTTTGAAGCTGTATTTGCTGGCTTAGATGTGCTAAGAGTCTCTCTACAGAGTTTGCAGGGCCTGAATGTAATGTCTGTGATTAAGGAGGGGATATATTGAGTTTCTTCAGCAGAGGACTGGTTCCAGTGTGTGCTCTGTGTGCTGGAGAGCTGGGCACCTGCTGCAGTTCAGCTTTACGTCCCAATCACTAGGAGATAAACAAGGGCTGCCAGAGGGTTGTTGATTGGTCCAGACAAACTTCTCACCTTAACTTTTCTTTTTCTTTCAGGTCACAATGTCAATCAAAAAGGAAGGTGCCCACAAGAAGTGGGCTGCCCTGAAGGAGAAACTTGGACCCCAGGAGACTGACCAGTCGGAGGCCAACCTGGAAAATGCAGAGCCAGAGCTGTGCATCCGTCTCCTGCAAATGCCGTCGGTGGTGAACTACTCTGGGCTGAAGAAGCGGCTGGAGAACAGTGATGATGCCTGGATGGTCCAGTTCCTGGAGCTGAGTGGGCTGGACCTCCTCCTGGAGGCCCTGGACAGGCTGTCTGGACGAGGAGTGGCCAGGATTTCTGATGCCTTGCTTCAGCTCACCTGCATTAACTGTGTGCGAGCGGTCATGAACTCCCACAAAGGCATCGAATACATTGTGAGCAATGAGGGCTACGTCAGAAAACTCTTCCAAGGTGAGAAGATATCTTCCTGCTTCACCCCTCACATGCAGCATGTGGGGTGGGGGGGACTGTTCTGTTGTTTGTCCTCCTGCCCTGCACCAGGCTTATTGCAAGCTGTTGATCACAACTGATTAACAGAAGAAACAGTTTTCTTCTTCAGAATAATATTGCTTGGAAATAGCATTGCCTTTGCTACTCAGTGCTGTTTAGATGGGCTTGTTTCCACACAAATTTCTTTGTAGTTCACTGAGCAGCCAGGGATAAAACCAGTCTTAGCCATAGACAGGCATGAGAAGTCCTCAACCCTTCAGTTGTCAGTAGATATTTGCAATTTAGTCTTTGTGAGCTCCAGTGGATGAGGAAGAGGAATTAAAAGGGCTTGGAGACTTGTAGCCTGGAAAGAGGAGGGAAGGTGGCATGGTTTAGACTCAAGAGAGCTCATTCTCTGTGCTGCTCAGTCTGTTCCTTCTACAAGATGGTAGGTAATGCCACTCAGTTTCTCCTGCCATTCACTTGGCTTACTGTCAGGTATGAAACTCATCAGGGCATCTCCTAGGACTTACTGTACAGCACTTAATGATGATGGTGCTGGGAGGATAACTTCTGTGCTGCTTCACAGAGCTGAGATCACAGTGGTGCTCAGGAACCCTTATTAATAGCTCTTTAAAATGTATTTATTCTGAAAGCTAGCTTGGCCTCCTCTTCAGTTTTGAAGTCCTCTTCATTCCTCTTCACCGTGTATTTTCTTAACCAGTGTGAAATATGCCAGAGCTGGCATTTTTGTGCTATGAAAAACAGAGGGGTACCCTGGGCTTTTCAGCGTCAAGCTGCTTTGTGCACTAATAAAGAAAGAATAAGATGGTCTAATCTACTCCTTCCAACTCCCAAGGCTCACAGAGAAAGAACAGTGGAAAAAGGGGAATATGTTGGGACTGGTTAGAACAATTGGCCTGCTTGATATGCATATTGGCTGTGTCTGCACTAAAAAATAAGACTCATTAGTTGAGGAAAATGGTTCATCTGCTGTTCTAGAAAATACCCATATGTGAAAAAGGGAAAGAAAATGTATGATTGCAAGTGCTGAGATTTTGTCTGCTGTTGCAGTGCACCTCTGGTGTGTGGAAGAAATTAACACCTCCAAGCAGCAGCAAAAGTGCCAATAGTGTACCTGAACTAGCATTTACTGTTCCCACTAGACGTTACTACTAGATATTGCTATTGGGATGGAATATCTCTAAACTGAAATATTTTTCTTCCCATCTTCCACATACTGTCTCCACTCCTTCAGTCTTTTTTCTACTACTGGTCATAAGCCATGTAACAGAAGATAATGAGATTCAGAACATTAATGTCATTATAAATTCTTTTTGTTTTGGTTTGGTTTTTTTCTCTAGCACTCGACACAACTAATGTCATGGTCAAAAAGCAAGTATTTGAGCTCCTGGCTGCACTGTGCATTTACTCATCGGATGGCCATGCTTTGGCTTTGGATGCCCTGGACCATTACAAGGCAAGTGTTGGGCTGCAGCAGGAGGTACAGCTGTGCTCTGATCCATGCAGGTAGATACATGTACCACAGAAAAGGGCTGGGAATGAAAGTCATTTTGCATCATTTTGGTAAGAGAGGCAGGGATCTATAAAGTGAAAACAGTAGAAAATTTGATCTGGTCAGCAGAAGTCCACAGTGCTGCTCTGTGACTTGTCTGGACAGATGACTGCCAACCAAAAGGTCCTTTTTTGTCAGGAAAAGCACTACCAGATTAGCAAAATTGTGCCACCTCCATGGGTTTCACTGGCCACAAACCCAGAGAAGTGCATCAGTTATCAGAAAGCATAACGGGATCCAAGAGGAGTTTCACTGACTTTCTCTGCTGACCAGACCCCACTCTGTGATGGAGGAGTTCTGCTTTTACCTTATCTTCCTGTCTTTTGCACAGTGGGATAAACTGAGCGGCTTTAAGATGCTAGTTCTATCTGAGAGCCTGCAACAAAGTGGTAGATGTTTCTGAACCATCATTTGTGTTATTAACAGAGTGTGAAGAACCAGCAGTATCGTTTCAGTGTCATAATGAACGAGCTCTCCAACACAGACAACGTGCCATACATGGTGACTCTGCTGAGTGCTATCAATGCCATCATACTGGGGAAAGAAGAGCTAAGAACAAGGACACAAATCAGAAACGAGTTCATAGGTAAGTTTTGTTGCACCGGACTTTATCAGAACTGGAGAAAGCCGGTTGCCAAGTAGTTTTATTTTCAGATTTATCCATAAGGTGACTAAAGAGAGCTGAAGAGGACTGGGGAGCAAAACTGCAAATGTTAAAGGCAGACAGGCAGATTTTTGTTTTGTTTTGTTTTATCTTTTGGTCTCTATTCAACAACATTTCTGTAACGAGTCTTTTGATTTTGCTGCTTTCCCATAGCTTTGATCTTTTCTGGAATTCCGGCAACGCTGTACCACTTGAGCTTTTTCAAGGCAATTCTATAACCAACCATCTCATGTAGCCACATTTCCATATATTACAGCTCCTCATAAAAGTAGATGAGGTTTCTTTGCCCTGTGTCTACTCGAGCCACAGAAGTTGCCCTGTGATTCAGAAGAACTTTCCAACTGCTTGAATACCGAGATCCTAGGTACCGTTGTGAGGATTCAGCTCATGTAAATGCACATATCCAAGCTGGTGAGCCTGGGCTCCCTTTCTCTCTGTGGAGGGCAAGGGGCATTCGACCACACCATTCATCTGGCTAATTTTCGGTATCTAATTTGGAATGAGGTGACTCATGCCCCAGAAGTGCCTTGTGTACCTCAGTGACTCCAGGGGACACTGCAGTGGTTCACAAAGCTGCAGAAGTGTACCATGGATCTCTTAATTTACCAGATGACCCTACCCACTGTTACAGATCCATCTGAAGATATTTTCACTTTTTCTCTCTGTGAAAAGTGTTTATGAGCATAACATTATATAAGCTGATAATAGATCAGTACCAAGTAGGTTATAATGCTAATACATCTTTTTTTTTGTTCTCCCAGGGCTTCAGCTGTTGGATATTTTAGACAAGCTAAGGTAAGGATCACTGCTTAAATTTTCTTTTATAAATAAGATTCACAGTAATGTAGCTGTGGAAACTTAATGCTTATCAGCCTTCAGTTGTGTGAAGTGAAATGTACCCGGGTGGAGCAAACCACGCTTATGTGCACCCGTTACATGGGAACCAGAGGCATTAGGCCAGTGTTAAGATGCTCTTGCCAACCACAGTGTCACAGGGACAGCTGTTGGTGCAGATGGCATTGACAGAGCCTTTGAGCACAAATGGAGCAAGGCTCAGCAACGTCCTCATCGAGGCTGCATTTCAGACTGAACCTGAAGGGATGCTGTGGCCTTACTGAGCAGCTTGCTGTATTCAGAACCCCTTCACTGCTGGTGTTGGTCCCAGAAGCATCCAGCTAAGACACTTCACTAATGTATATCTGGACATACCTGTCTTCACAGTTTCTTAATTTAAAAATTATGATCTGTCAGAAATACCCATGATAAATTCTAGAATACATTATATGTGAGTTGCAGTTATCCATATAGCTGGAATTGCTTCATCCATCCCCATAAAAATTAGGGAAGAGAAGATCTTTCAATAGTGCCAATGAGCAAAGGTAGAGTTCCTGCACTGAGTAGTCTCAATAGTGCTGAAAAAGTTTGCTTTACAGTGTTTGGGGGTTTTTTAATCCAATTTTGAGTAACAGAGAAGGAAGTTTTTCAAACAGAAACGTCACTGGAATATTTTCAGTTTGTCTTGACTTAAAATAAAAAGAAGGTGGACGAGTTTCAAAAAGGTGAAAATACCACTCTGTTGCTACAACTCCAAGGAGAAGTTCATATAAAGCATACATTGGGCCAGATTATGCCATGAAAAGTCCCATTCATTTTTATGTGTTGAGTTACATTCAGTTCAAGAGAGGGAACACTGATGGCATTTGATCCTTTATAAATAAGGTAGAGTTGGGTACTTTCAAAACTAACTGTCTGAGTCTGAGAGGCAAAGTGATAAAAGTCATTTAAACAAAAAAAGTTGTCTGAAAATCAATGACAATCAACACTATAATATTGCAGAGATATAGAGGAGGAGGATCTGATTATCCAGTGTGATACATTTGAGGAGGTCAAGATAGAAGACGATGAGGAATTATTAAAAATATGTGATGGAATAAACATGAATGACCATCATGAGGTCTTTTCATCTCTCTTCAATAAAGTAAGTAGGCCCTCAGGTGGGGTATAAAGTCAAGCAATGGCAAAGTTAACACAGTTTGCCTTGCTGTGATGGAAAGCTGCCCTGTCTTCCAGGTGAGCCGCTCTCCAGTCTCCATCCAGCTGCTGTCCATCCTCCAAAGCCTGCTGCACTTGGAACCATCTCATCACTCCAGCCTTCTGCTGTGGGAGACCTTGGATGCAGTAGTGAACAGAGCCCTTCTGCTCGCAAATGACAGTAAGAATGACATATCCATCAAGCCTTGCATTCTCCTCCTGTTTGCCTTTGTCCCACCCACTAACCACAAAAGTCCTTCCCAGATACGCAGGCAGTAATCTATGGAACTGAACAGAAGCTGGGACAAAGCTACACCTCCAGCACAGGGTTGAGTCTTGATGCAAAGCCCCAGCCATGTGAATACCAGTGAGAACTGGCCACATTTAGCAGTGGGCTCAGGATTCACAGTCTTGTTTTGACGTTTAAGAACTGGTCATTGGAGTCACTGGGAATCTGTCCTCATTGGCATCCTGCCACTGGTGCTGGCTACTCTTTCTGGCAGGCATGCTCAAAATAGTTTTTGTAGGCCAGGGCCACGGGAAGGAAATTGTGCGGAAGATGAAAGTGCAGTTGTGTAAAGTGACAGCAGGGAGTGGGCTCTGTGATTCCAGATCTGCAGCTTGCTGAGGGTTGATTATCATGAACCAACCTTTGGGCCTCATCCTCTTCTCTGACCCTGACTCATTTCTCTAGTCCAAGGGAACACAGTAGAAGAAGTCATTGAGAGGCTGCTATCAATCAAGAAACATCCAAACAAGCAAAAGAGAGCTGAAAACCGTCTGAGTGGGAGTGCAAATGGAGGCATCCAGGCTGAGCTAGAGCCAAGTGCACGTGCAGCTTGGAAAACGCCAGAATCGTCAAACCCCTCCAAAGCACCAGCTACTCCCTCAGGGCAACCTGCCAATGAAAAGAACATCACATCCTCGCAGCTCACAGCCTGCTCTGCTTCACCAGAGACATCTAACCCTGCATCCAACACTGTTCCCACCCTACCACCTCCACACCCACCACCTCCACTTCCACCCTCTGGCACAGCAGCTGTGACCTCCATGTCCCCCACAATGAATACATCTCCAGTGCCTCTGCCCCCTGGCATCCCTCCACCACCACCCCCATTACCTGGCATGGGGGGTATCCCCCCTCCTCCGCCCCCGTTGCCAGGAATGTTGGGCATCCCACCCCCTC
>WTSP01015933.1:0-10060 GCA_025331215.1 Actenoides lindsayi | reverse complement strand
TGAGTGGACATCTGTGTACCCTTGAGGAGGCCAGAAAGTCCTGAGAAAAGAACTACCGGTCCACAAACAGAGAAAGCTTATCAAAGTTAACTGTGGACTGGTGATCTTCACTTGGGCCAATCAGGTGAGGACACGTTATCGGAAGGGTTATAAAATATATATATATATTATTGTTGGCATAATAGATTGGGCTTTTGGGGAAATTGCATGTGTGTTGAATCTGTCTCAACAATGACAGTGGAGGGATAAAAAGGTAGTTCAGGAAGACAGAGTAAAGCTGGGGGGTGGGGGGAAGAGTGGTTCAGATCATCACACAGACTGTTGAAGTGAGTCAAGGAATTGTCCTGTTGTGTTGGTTGGTAATCTGAAAGTCTGTTCTTTTAATGCCTCAATTATTCTGTTAAGAAAAAGTGATACTTATGCTTCTAAAGGGAAGTGCAGGGTCACCACTACTGACTAATGTAACATCTTTGTTACAGATGTGTGTCAGGAAAAAATCATGGACTGTGGCTTGGAGCAAGAGCCCAAGCACTTTCAGCTGGGACCACCTGAGCCCATAAATTTGGAAGATGGATGACATTAAAAGTGTAAACCAGGTTGTGACTTGCAAATGCATGCTGTGGCATTTAATCCTCTGACATTATGTCTGAAGCTTGTCCTAAAATGTGACATTCATCTCAACACAAATCACCTTCCCAGAGGTTACAGGGTACTTGCAGGGCCTGTGAGTTACTTGATGGTGGAGCACTGTAATGGAGTACCATACAGTGACAGCTGACTGCCTTGCACTGTCTCAGATGCAGAACAGACATACATTGCTGTGCCAGTGATCCCTTTGGAGACCTTCTCAGGAAATCTAATCTTGGGTGTATGCTTTGCAATGTGAACACTCCTCTTCCGGAAGTCAAGGCATCTCTCACCACACACAGGGAAAAGCACCATGTTGCCTGCAGATGACCTCCCTTGCTCCATCAAGGCAAAATTGCACAGCCTGTGCTGATCATCAGTATTAATTGGGAGGGTTTCATCAGCGACCAAATGATGTGAAGGGCAGGCCCTTGTGAACTCTCAGAGGATAACAGGTCTTATATCAATAAATACTGCTGGCAAATAGTATTTATGACTGCCTTGCTAACAGCTCAGGGAGGCACATCCTGGTGGAAGGTGAAGGAATTACAGAGATCCTGGTTAGGTGTCTGTAAGAGATAAGTGCCAGTACCATAAGGCTCTGGGTTTGCTGCAGAGAATGCATTGAAGCCCCCTTCCGTCACTAAAGTCATGCTATGGTAAATCCAGCCCCAGGACTTTGGGTACAACTGCAGGGTCCAGTCTGTCCAGTCCACAGAACCTCAGATCCCTTTTTCGCTGGTTACTAGAACCATTTCCCCAAGAATCATTCACATCATTATTCAAATAAATCATTCTGGTTATAACCCGTGGCAGAAACTGAGTGAAAAGGTGAATCCACCTCTAGCAATTCTCAACTTCATTTTAGCTGAGAAGCAGTTGTATCTCAGCCCCTCTCACTGGCTAGCTGCTATTTCTAACCTGTCCAGTGCTGCATTCTGTCAAAGGTTATTGATTATCCTGAAGAATTAGAGGGTGATATAGCATGCCAGTTCTGTGGCAAGGATCAATAGATGCCTTTTCTATAATGACAGCAACTTTTTTTTTTTTCCTTTTAAGGCCTCATTTCTGAGCACTTGAAGAATCATTTCTAAGGGCGCACCATTAGGGATTGTTAAAAAACATCAAAGCACTACTAAGTGATCTTTTAAAAACCATTATTTTTGCAATTTCTATTATGCTAATCTATGTATGGTCTTGTTATTTTACAGAGTCACAAACTCCCAAAGCTAAAGAAAGCTAACTACATTAAGACAAGGAAAATAAGAGTTTAATGGAAAATTAGTTACCTCTCAGTATAGGAAGTTTTATTTTCTTTCTTTAACTTCACAGGCCAATGTCTTCTTTCTCTTAATTGCTCCTGGGAAACAAGAAAATTGAGATGCAACATAAGCAGTTATACACAGCTGGGGCTCTCACTTTCCCCTTGAAAAGAGCACCTACCACAGAAATCACTCCATACAAAACAGCCACTTTGTTCCTTTCCCAGATGAAACAAACCATATACAACTACTGTTACTCTAATAAAAAACTTCTTATACTGGTGGAATTAGGCAGGAAAGGGTAAATTGCAGTTTATTCTGAAAAAAAAACCAAACCAAACCAAAACAAAACCCACAAAAGAAGATCACACTAGGAGGGACTAATTTTGCAGTTTTGGAACCAAACCAGTCATCAGCCCTTGGAAAACTAGGGGTGTCCTTGGATCTCCTTGAAGATTATAAGGGTTCTCAAAAATGAGTGAACAAGCTCAGAAGTCAGATCAGCATCAGCTACACAAAAGTACAGGTACATACTTTTCCTATTGTTACTTTAAAAATAATAACAAAAGAAAACAAATGGGGGAAAAAAACCCAATTGCATCAGACTAAGTTCTTTATGTAATGGAGAGAAGAGATCGTCATGGCAAGAGAGTAAGTGTTTACTCCCTGTTAATTGAATCTTTTCTATTAGGTATTTCCCAGTAGCAAATACATTAAAAATCCCTATAAAATGGATAATAATGAGGATGGCTTTTTGTAGTCCAAGGGACACAGAGACAACCCAGAGAAAGCTCAGTTGTCCCTTAGACAGGCTGCTATACTTAGAAGAGAGAGAGAGACTGACAATAAATATTGCGAAGGTGGAAAATCCAAAGTACACAATTTCTCTTGAATCAGATAGAGCTGGCATCATAACCTAGGAATAACGCAGCAAATAAGAGGTTAAGGCTACTGACTGCTTTTATCTGGGTCTGTGAAATGATTCTGCATGTAACTGAGAGTGAATCAAATCTGTCCAGTCATTACTGCTCCCACTGGTATATCAACCTGCAAGCCAAACAGAGCAAGAGTGGTTTTGTTTCCATGACATAATGAAAATAAGGAGAAACTCAAACACGGACATGTAGGAGATGGTACATTGTGGGCGTGGAGCGAGAAGGAGGAGGGAAATAGGCACTGATTTGTGATAGAAAGGTGTGTGTAGCATTGCTCAGACAATGATTAGTTCCCCTGTGGACTCCATTCAGAAAGGGCCAGGATGGAGGGTCAATATCCTATACTGTGCAATAGCAAAACCAGCTGGAACTGCTCTCGGGAGAAAACAAAAAAAACAAACAGGATTTCTCTCAAGAAGACAAAGAAACACACAAAATCCCATGTTCTTCCAGAACTATAAACCTGCTGGTTAAAAAGAGCCAACACACATCTCTAGGGAAGCTCTGCATATCCTGAGGCACCTGTATGCAGCTTTTGCTCAGGATCAGCTCTGTCAGCAGGGTGCAGGACAGCTGGGCTTCATGAGCAGAAACCCAGAGCAAGGATGCTGATCTTAGAGGGACACAGATGTCAGATGTGCTGTGGAGGTGCAGTTAGACGCGAGGCTGTTGCCTGGCTTTCCACAACAGTTGGTGAGGAGACACAGTTCTCCCCACAACAGGGATGTAGCAAAGTGCCTGCTGCTACCCCCTGGCTGCAAAGACAGCCTGAAGAGGTAATTCAGAGCCCGTGTGGTACTGTACTCAAGTACAGGAGAGATGAGCCCTAAACCTGCAGTCTCCTTGCTGCCCCCCTGTAACACTTCCTCTCCAAGCTGAAGGATAACAAGGAAAAATACAGTGACTGTTTTGTTCCTGGCCCCGGAATGGCAGCCTCGTGATGGCCCGCTGCAAAGAGGTAAGTATCTTGTACTGTCATCTATCAGGCTGGGATTAAGGCTGCAAAAAGACACTTAAATTTAAGTCTGATATTATCATTGCTACCTAGGATGCAACCTGTGATCTCTTAACTCTCAGGAGTTTATAGGAGACCATTGTTATAGGTCAGACTTAGTCTTTGCTTTGCATTTTTCTCAGCATTTATGTTAGAAAGTTGCCTGCAGCATTGCTCAGAAGGAAGATGATTGGTTCCCTTGGGAACTCCATTGAGAAGAGGCCAGGATGGAGGGGCAATAACCTACACCATGCAGCACAGAAAAAACAACTAGAACTGCTCCATAAATTGCATTAGTATATTGTGATTTGATCACAGAATTTACTTCATTTCTATACTAACTGTGCTATATTTTTAACTAATTTATCTTACAATGAAGTACAATAATTTTCTGTAATATTCTTCCCACTACTTAACCTACTTAACAAATTTCAACTGCAACATAATGCATATAAAATTTATTTTAATTTCAAAAATAGTGAAAGCATTTTTTTCTTTCTTTTTTTTTTTGTGACATTTTAGATATTTTTCACATGCTGGAGATCAATAATGCATGGTCTGAGATCAAATACAAAACTCTGATCCTCCACAATGAGTAGTTTTAATTTCTTAAAATGTAATATCAAGGGAGATAATAATGTTTTTCTAAAAGACACAGAAAGAGACAGTCTGTTGTTTTGAATGTGTCATTTGCTACAAATATTAATTTTTAAAATAAATTGTCTGGGTGCAGTACATAAGCATTAAGTAGTCGAATGCCCAGTGATTTCTAATGTTTAAGAACATGTACCACACATGCAATGCACAGGTTTTTAGGGGATAAAAAATTGAAGTGCTTTACTTCTTACAGCTGAGGATAAGTACTGCAGTACTCTATAGCTGAAGTGCTGAAGCCAACACTGGAATAGTAATAGCATACAATAGGTTGAATAGGGAGCAGGATCTACCATGACAGATGTTCTCACACATTTCTGCAACAAATATAGGGACCAGACCAGGTGAGAAGAAAAAAAAAAAAAAAGATAAATTATTTACGAATATCTACTGACCACCAGAAAAGTCAAGTAAAAATGTTTAGGTTGCTGTAGACCCTGACCCATATAAAGTCCACTAAATAACAGTAATAAAATAAGTATGCCCTTGTAAGGAACCAGGCTGGATTACAAGGAAAAAGAGCTAGGAAAAATATTTTGCAGTCCTGATATGCATACCTGTCACTTGTCACTCATGCACTTGCCATTAACAAAGCTGTTATTAGCAGAAGTTTTCAGTCCAGCCCAGTTCCTGGTTCTTTTCCTACTTGAATGAAATCAGCATCCTAAGAAAGGACAGGCCATGTACTCTTGCCCCTGACTTCAAAGCTGGAAGAACATGCAACTCCAGCCACAAGTGTGGGAAATACACAGCTGTTGTACTTTTCTACAAGTGACACTTACCTACTAGTGTCTTGCCTTGGGCAATTATTTATCCTAACATCCTCGGGCATATACAAAGGTCCCAGAAAACAAAAAGATATCATCTGTAGCACAAAAAAAAAAATAATAAAAAAAAAATTCTAGGCCTGCACTTGGGAATGTTTTCAGAAGGTCTTGCTTGTTTGATCAGCACAACACTTCAGTCAAGCAAGTTAGTATTTGGTTTATGCTGTTGTTTTTCCCATTTCACAAATTTTTCCAGTTGCACACTTTCCTTGCTCTAGTACTGAAGGGAGATCTTCCCCACTCTGCCTTCCAGGGAAAGGAGCCTTTCTATGGGAAAGCCACAGGACTGTCAGAGATGAGCAGGGAACAGGGTGGGCACAGGGCACACTGTCTGTCACAGGGCGGGGGAGTTCCCTTAGGTAGCCTGATCTAATAGTTTAAGTGGATCCCAAAGCCCATCTCAGCGTCCTCTGAGAGTGGTGTCCAAGTGGATACCTTACTATTTCTGGCTTTGTCAGACTCAGAAATAAATATTATTTAGTGCTCATCCAGAATTATCACATGTCTTTTCTTCAGTTTCACAGCTTGCCAAGTTTGAGAAGAAAAGCAGAGTCAGGATAAGAAAATCTTCACTCTAAATGTGACCAGCTTCATACAGATGTGGGAGGAAGAATAGAAAAGTGGGAGTGCTTAGGAGAGAAATCCCCTTCCCCTTCAGCCCCAAGACCATTACTTTTAACAGAGTCTCACCAACCTGAAGAGAAATAGCCATGATTTTTGATCAGTAGGAATCCATGATTTTTGAATATTAAGGATGCATGATTTTTGAACAACAGGCATGTATAACTGATAACGATCATCCTTTCTGGTCTCAGGGGGCTGAAGAGCTGAATAACTGATTATAGATTGAGTCAATAGGATAATTCTCTACAGGCCTGTTTTCTCATGTTTTTCTGAAGTTTGCAGGTTTTGCTCATGACTGCGCTACAGTTTACTTAGTGTTCTGTAAAAAAATTATCCTCTTTCACCAAAAGCTAGAAAAAGGAGCTTCTGGCAATGGAGATTTAGCAAATAATTATGCAACAGCCATTCAAAGGCTTTCACAAGATCAAGCTAATAGTCTCTTTTATTTTCTTTTTGCAAAATCCTTACCTTGATTCTAATTTATTTCTTCAACAATTTTTTTATTAGTTCTGTGTTTGACTTCCTACAGCAAAACTGTAAAGACTACAGTCCTACAAGGACTTGCCATAGGCTGATTTCTAAGAAAGCATGTTTTCACTGGGACCAATTAAGTCCTTTGAGTTAATCATTAAGCAAGTGCCTTAGTGAGATGGAGAAAGTATCACACATAAAGACCATAAAACAATTTATGTACAAGGATTTCATTTTTAGAGGTGTGTAGGTTTTTGTATAACAAAGAAATGAATCCTATGAGACATTAAGTGCTTTGAATTTTTTTCCCAACAAATCATGTAGTTTCTGCAAGTTTATTGTGCACTGTATTTGATATAAACCAGACTTTGGTGAATAATACTGTCATGATAGATATTTTTTCCTGATACATTTCAGAAACCTAGCAGCTTAATTGGAAGTGTTCATGTAAAAGCAATGAAAGCCTTTCCCAAGTCCCTGAGCCACACACTGATGACAAGAGAAGAAAAACTGCATTTTCCCTGCAAGGCTTTACAGTCCCCATGAAGGGCTGGTATCTCAGGGATTCATATACAGTGTGCAGCCAGATGAGACTTCATAAGGCAGCTTGCTAGCAGGCAGGGGCTTGTGTTCTCAGTGCCCATAGTGACCTGGTGGCATATCCTGAGCCTGCTGGTGTGCAGAAGCATCTGCATCAGCCCCCCCAACCCACAGGGGAGAGACACCAGCACCTTCCCTCTCCTGCATCCCTCCTCTCATCCAGCCGCCCTCTGGAATGACTCACAGCTGAAATGCTCAGGCAGGGTCATTAATAAAGCCAGCTGAAAATTACTTTTGGGTGGGAATCTCTAAGGCTTGAGGTTTAATAGTTCTCATTATTTACTTTTTTAAAAATGAAAACTCTGAATCTTAACTAAATTAGTAAAATGTCAGTGGAAACAATTCCTGCAAAGGGCTTCAGTCCTCCTTAGACAGTTTTAATATCCATAACTGGAGTATTTTAAAAATATTTTATCGGGGGTTTTTTTGAACCAAAACTGCTTACCCAACATTGGAAGGGACTTCTGTTTCATAGGCAATGAAGATACCATGGCAACCATAACAGTTGTTTGCATTTTGGCTAAGACACCTATTTTCCACTGAGCAAAGCAAATCCTGCTTTCACCTCATTTTGAACATCAAAAGCCTTCCTACCCAGGGCCATGAGAAGCACATTGCACACTTAATCATGTGTCTTAGACTACTAGATAGACAAATAACCATCATAAATAGAGAACAGTAAAACTTACACAAAAATAAGTGTGGGATTTCTTTGCCCCCTGGATGTTGAAGGATGAAAGAGAGAGGTGCCTACAAACTATAGCTGTTACTCAGCCTCTTCTCTAAACAGCAGTAGAGTCCTGTGTTTTGTATTATGAATGGAAAACAATAAAATAGGGTTTGCTGTATGCTACCGCTGGGTGATATTTATTCATAGCTCTACTGGGGATGGTGTGACTAGTTGGGCAATGCAGTATTAATCATCTCTCCAGCAAGGAGCAGTAAAGTATTCTTAGAATAAGAATTAGGCATTAAGAACCGTGTTGCATCTATTTGGTGAAATCACACACTGGGCAGGGTGAATCAGTGGGAGGACTGTGCCCAGCACATCCTAGAGGGACCATGACTGCAGAGGAGAATATGACATGGTCCTCTTGGCTAGACAGCTCTGCAGGGTGCTGCAAGAGGGCACAGCAGTGTGCAAAGAACTAAGCATTCACAGAATCACAGAGTCATAGTATCACAGAATATTAGGGACTGGAAGGGACCTCCAAAGATCATTGAGTCCAACCCCCCTGCCAGGGTAGGACAAAACTAGAGCAGGTCATGCAGAAATGCATCCAGACAGGTCATGAAAGTCTCCAGAGGAGACTCCACAACATCTCCGGGGAGTCTGTTCCAGTGCTTTGTAACTCTTACAGTAAAGAGGTTCCTCTTCATATTAACAGAGGAAGACTTGCATTATTCCCTGCTGTCCAGGGCTCATGGCTCCACACAGCTCTGCAATGATGGGTACCTAGAGGTACTAAGCAACTTTGAAAATCACAGGGAGTGGTATTCCAGCAGCACCTGGCTGTACTACAGGATGTCCACTAACACTGCAAGAATGCCCTTCTTAAGGCTACAGGCTGAGTAAACCAACAAGAACAAAGAGAGAGGCTGGAAATGGATGTCAGGCACATATAACAGATCAGAATTGCAACATTTGATATCCAATTCTCTGGCCGTTGTTTCTATAAAGTGCAAGTGTTTAGCTGCTGAAATGTTAATTAAGTTGACTAACTTTCAAACTCTGCAAAAACACACTTCGGGATGATGTTTCTTTCAAGTGAGTGTATTTCCAGGCTAGCTTTTCATTACAGCATCTTAGCACCACTGAAAGAAATGCCCATTGTATGTGTCTCATTTTTCTATAGGAAAGCAGATAGGGTGCTGGTTGATTGCACCTCCACAAAGTAAACTAGTGTTACATCTCAGCTCTTCCTGATATCCAGCCAGCCCCAGAGCCAGATTGCCAAAAACAGATGCTGTTCACTCTCCAATAAGACATTCCCCCATGTAAAAGAAATATGTTTTAACCAATATTACACACTCATGGTGGAGCGAGATGTGCCTGGAATACAAAGAGATGGCAGATGCCACCTCCATAGAAGCAAAGAAGAACAACACATAGTGCTTACATGTCAAAACTACACACAGGCATGGGTCCTCTAAACATCCTGGGAGAAATATTGCATGTGGAAATACAGAACAGCCACTGCACCTCTCAGGCACTGTTTCATACCACTATGGCTATATGAACTAGTTTACATCAACATACCAATGCTGATGTGCAAATACATGCTGGGCAGACCCTGCAAGTGTGAGAGTCTGTAATCTACAGTCCCAAAATTTTGCAAATAAATAGTATCTGTTATAGAAACATGGCTGTGTTCTTAACTGGTCAAATGGTCTTGTAGTTTGGATACCTAGGCTATTAATTTGTAATGAAATCCAAAGAGAGAGTTCAGAGATGGGTTATAGCATGTTCTCAGCTAGGCTGTCTCAGTAATGAGGGCATTGAGAAACAGGAGAGGTCATCAGTAAGGTGTCCCTGCAACTTTCACACCACACATAATTGCACTCCACAAGCTTCTCAGTCCTGCTGTATGAAGCTACTTGTTTCAGCTCTGCAGCTGGGAGATTTGAAGGAAGACACAGGATCAGCCACCAGCCGCTTTAAACTCCTGACATGCTTGCAGTCCCTCTGGGAACTCCAACTCAAGTAACTCGTTGAGATGAAGCTCAAGAGACCAAGTCTGAAGCTCAAGAGACCAAGTCTACCCAGACAAGCCTCAGACTATGAACATCCAGCCCTTGTTTATTGATCTGGTATTTAATCTTGATCAACAGATGTTAAGGCACGCTTGTGTCAAGCATTGAAAGACTGCAGCTTTGTCCTGCTCTGTGTGCTAGACATGTGGCTGTCTTCTTGGTTCATCTTGGTACCAGCAAACACAGCAGCATTTCTGCAGAAAATGCATCATAATCCTGAAGCCTAAAATCCTTCTGAAAATTAGCACCCGTAACAAAGTATAATCAGCTACATTGCAGAAAAAATCATGCATAAACTAACTTAGAAATAAA
>WTSP01015931.1:13627-28284 GCA_025331215.1 Actenoides lindsayi | reverse complement strand
GTAATGCTTAGATTTACTGCAAGAAATGTCAGATCATCTATCCTCTTCCTTTAGCTTTCAGGAAGGGAAAACAAAGAAAAAGATAGAACTTCAGCAAATAACCACCTCCATCAAAGTTTACAATACTCAGAATACAGGTTGATTACCTGAGAGATGTGACAACTTACAATAGTCCTGCTCTCTTCCATTTAAAGTGGTACTCTTAGCTCAATAACCTGTCCTCTGACGAAAAACAGACTACTCCTGTAACATCCAGAGACACAGAAACAGTCACAATAGCACAAGCTATAGCTATAGAGTTTATTTTCTGTAACAAACCACATTCTTTGTTTTGAAAATAATCTGCTGTGATTTTTTAGATGGAAACTTGCTTACAACAATTGAAATAAAACTACAAATTTATTAAAGGAATCAAAGTTTAGAAGTCCTTGGAAACATAGCATACTGTGCTCCTCCAACAAAACATATCCCTTTCCATTTGTAACTTCTGTATTTTTAAATTCTGCATCTCACAGATAACTTGAAAGCCCTCTAGCATAAGGTTTGGGGTTTTTTTACCCTCCATGAATTTCCAAATTCAGAGGTTCACTCTGAGAGTCTTTAACCTATCTTACTCTTCTACTGCCTATTAGCCTACTTAAACTTGACAGTCAACTGCTGTGTCTTCTGCTCTTCCCAGAAGCACTGAAGAATCTCTTACAAAGTAGAGCAAGCTTTCTCCTGTGCAGTAGATGGTGTTCATGTATTAAGAACTATGGGACTTTTCCAAATCACTAATCCCAGACCAACAATCAGAAAGAACAAACATTTGATCCCTGATATAATTGACGTCACATTGTGTATTTTGCAGAAACTGCTAACAGGCCCTCCTTTTGCAAAGTGAAATGGCCTCATTAATCTCTCATTATTTTGTAACAGACCGAAAGCATACAAAGTAGAAAAGCATACAAAGTAGAAAAGCATATTTGTACATAGCCAAAGAAGACTTCCCAATTGCTACTTAAGTTTTTCATAATTGGTATTTCATGTGCTAGCAACAGCACCTTTTAGAAGACTAGCAATCTATGTAAATCCAATTGGAGTTACAAATATAAAAAAAAATAAATTGTAAAGGTGGGGTTTTCTTTGAAATGAGTGAAAGAAGAAAACGTCTGCATGTTACATGCAGCTGTATGCAACAGAACAAACGAGCAGTGTAGTATCACAGTGAAAGACAGAGGTAGGAGGCACTACAGAGTTCAGAATCAGAGCTCTGCTCCCTTTAGTAACTTTGATACAGCCATGGTCCTAATGTCACTAACACAAACCAGGCATTGCACTTTGAGAGAACCACCACATAATGCATGCTATCCAAGAAATACTGCTGCACATTGGAACAAATTATTCATTAAGAAAGCAAAAAGCATAGTCAGAGAGAAAATTCTTCCACATTTGTGTTTGACAACACATGCAAAATTGAATTACATAGGTAAGATCCAACGGGAATGAAGTCTTATACAAAGGGAGAAGAAGGTCAGTGGAAGTGTTACTTACTTTCTAAAGGAATGACACAAACAGAGGTGCAAACAATACCACATTGCTGTGCAGGGAACATAGATGAAAGAAGAATCTGGTGAACCCAACCACTTGAGTGATCTGAAACTCCAGAGAGAATTATACCCCCAAAAAATATGGAAAATAGGTCAAATGGATAAGGCTAAGTATAAAAAGCACAGAGTGAATACACAATATCAAAAGCAGGAAAGCACAGAACAAATTACTATGATGAAACAGGACACAACAAGAACTTTGTAACAGCTGCAAAGCTCTGTTTTGAGATCTTTGTCTTTTCTCTGCTCATCCACCTTTTTCAGCATAAACAAAAGGTCAGCCACACTGTATTTTTCTTCACTGACTCAAAATTGCTATTCAAACAGAAGCACATAATGAAGAAAGGTAATAGAAGTTATTTGCTTAGAAGAACACTCCAAAAAATACCGTTGAGGGAAAACACACAAAAGCTGTGGTTAGAATAATTCACATGCAGTAAAACACATGGCATCGTTTGTTCATAAATTCTCCACAAGCAACTTCTAAGTGAAACACCACTAGGAACTATTCAGCGCATTATCATATCCACATGTAATCAACCACAGCAAAGTTTGCAGAAAGACATGCTGTGGAAATACTGAACTCAATGCTGGAGTGGATTACCATGATCTTAAGTTCTCTATCCCTGGGTCCTGCAAGTATGAATTTTATACATACAGCTTTCACTAGATGCTAGCTAAGTTAAGCTTTTCAGCAGCCAGGTTATCTAAGAAATTAATGTCTTTAAACCCACAATTTTGTCTCCATTTGAGGGCCCATTCATACAGCTGCAAAAAAGCTGAAGAATGGGACAAACTACCTTAGATGATGTGATAAGTAATATTTGGGATTTTTTTGACAGATGAGACAACTATTTTAAACATAGCTGGTACTGTCTTGAAGGAAGGGAAAGGTCTGGATACATTCTCATAATTCCTTCCGGTTTCCATAATATCACCATGTACCACTCAGGCTGTATCTGCAACAATTTCAGCTGATTCCAGCTGGTACTGCTATGGTCTTGCCTTCCAAGTGCACATTCACCAGCACACTTATTACAGTGCCAGTGCTCCTCAAGCCCAAGGAAAATGCACCTAGACAATTAAACTAACAAAAAACTAACCTACCAAAGAGTATTAATCATAATAGATCTTGCAACAGCAAGCACAGCTTTTGCATAAATTCCTCCGAGATCAAGAAGAAACTTGGAAGGGAATGAGGAAGGTGATGCAACATGCCAGACCTTGGTCCCATGTTGAATGAGAGAAAGATTGTCTCAGTTGTTTCAATTACTCACATACCTTCACATAAGCTCAAAGTTGCAAGTACACTTGTGACAAAACCAGGAAGCAAGACTGAGAGACTGGGCAAGATGGAAAGAAGTGTCAGCATCAGTACCAATAGGCTGGATAACAGCACCAGAACTAAGCTCTAGATCAGCCGGGGGAAATATCTACAGTAACACATGGCTAAGGTTATCTTACCAAAAGTATATTTAAGCAGCCACTTGTTTTTCAGGTGTCTAGCTTGTGTGAAGCATAAGGCTGTTCCAGAATGGATACAGAGGACTGATGTAAGGACTGAATTTGAAAGACTTGAAGTTACTCTACTGAATAATAAAATCTATTTTCCTTCAGGGAAGTTAAAACTGCAATTAGTAGAAGTTTTCCTTGGACCCCTCCAAGTTAATTTGAGTTAGAATGTAACAGAAAGCTCAATTCATTCTTGAAAATTATTTTTAAAAATCCTTTTGTATACCATTCTCAACACACAAAACTTCCTACATCACCAAAATTCCTTTGATTAGATTAAGAGCTCTCAGTTTCCTATAAAGCAAGTTCCTCAGATGCCTTTCCCAAATCACTTGCAAAGCTATGGAAAGGGAGACCATTATCCCATTTTATGAAATATCCTATAAAGCACATTTTTGGTTTAAATGAGCTTTCTAGTATCTTTATTTTTAAACTACAAAGAAAGCTTCAGGGGAGAAAAAAATAATATCAGTAGCTGCATCAGACAAGAGTAGCTAAAAAAAAATGAGTAACACAATAAAATGAAATTCTGAAACGAGTTAAGGAAAGAACTGCTCAGCATATAAGAAAATAGCTGCTATTTTCCACAGCTGCCATCTAGTTGTCATCAAACTGAGAGAGCCATTTCACAGACACTAGAGTAGAACTGCACCATTAAGTGCACCAAAAGAACTACTAGTATTCCATTCTCTGACCATGTGGCTGCTGGAATGTAAGGTTACTACCACCCTTATAAGGAACTGTGTACTTTTGTTCTCCAAGTCAGTCTTCAATGGGCATATCACAATGAGCAACCAACTACTTTTTTCCTTGACAGCAGCCTGGCAGTATGCTGACTTTGGCACACATCTGAAATTATGACTATACTTGTAGAGTACGTTAAGAAACAAAACCACATCAGCATACATACCTATCCTACTGACATTAAGAAACATGAGGCATATGGTGGGAAGAAATAAATACAGCTATTTTAAGGTACAGAAACCTAACCACACAATTTTTAAATGGTGATACAAGCATTTTCAAATAAACATTTTAAGCAGTTATTTACAATCAAATGGTAAAAGCAAATTGTTTGCCAACAGTCTTTCACTTAGCAGACCAAACTGAAAAACCTGTCCCTGAACATTTTTGGCAGCAAGAAAGTAAAAGCAGGCATTACTAAGTATTTTTATCTGTTCCAAAACACTCCATTATTTTCAGATGCGGTTTATACTCCACATCAATTGCACCAATATAAACATTTTTCTATAAATACATGCAAGTTCAGAGACAACATACAAGCACGACCACAGTCTTCCTCCCTGCAAATGGCTGGCTGTTGAGTTGGTTTTTTTTAAATAACCTAGATGGAAATATTATGGGAAAATTCACAATCTTAAGCTATCACTATAAGCAATGCACACATCTGCATGCAAAGTAGCTTTTCCAATTAAAAAAAGATAATAGTGAACACAATGAGAATGGGACTTAAAACAAAAAGAAGACAGTTCACCAGCAGTAAGAGGAAGCAGTGAGTGAGTACTTTGTAGCAGAACCATACACAGCCTGACACCACTGAATTTTACAAAGAACAGACCACAACCTGTCAGCTCTTTCAAGGAAAATGAGTGTGAGTTTTCCCACAAATGAAAAGGGTCTCTGAATTCTTGAGAGGCCTGAATAAAAATCTCCTTCCTTCATACACAAGACCTCTGAAACACTATCTACAACTCTGAATGCATCATTATAATGGAGTTAGAAGTGTCATTGTGAGTAGGTGAGAAATGGCATACAGGATTATCTGTAAGTCAGTTAATGGCCCATACCATGGCTTTCAAAAGGTAAAAATGCAGCTTTCACCATTTAGAAAAAAAAAAAAAGAACATTAATAACACTTTTTGCCTCATGCTTACTGTTTTATGAGTCATTAAATAGAAAGAGAACAAAATGCCCACAAGATTACATACTCACTTGCCACGAACGATGTAAAGTTTCCATAAACTAAAGAAAAAACAAATCAATTAAATCAATACGTTCTCACATGAACAGAGTGTTCTTATGATTTAAATATACAATGTGACACTCCATCTACCTAGCACAATGAGCTGGAATGTCTGATTAAATACATTAAGTAACTTTTTCAGCCGATGATTTTTCCGGTTACTGGGTTGTAATTTTTTTACTCTAAGGTGACATAAATCAGTAGGCTGAACAGCACAAATGTTTTAATGTAGTTATAGAAAATTGCCTATTAATAGCTGCTGTTAGCAGTGCGCACTCACTATCGCCCCCCTGGGTTTACATCTTGTTCCCAGGAATAGACAGTCTGACAATTACCTAGGTAAGAGAAAACTGATACTCATTAATATTTTGGACTAGCTAGTTATGCTTTTACTTTATAGCAAATAAAGAGACTGGTCTTCAGTTTTGCTTGCAGTACAATATCATTATAAGAGCACTGAACTGCAGCCCTGCACTAGTTACTAAGGACCACCAAATAAAGGGCAAGAAAATAGTGAGAAAGACAAGAGCCAGCCAGGCTACCCTGCATGCTTGTCCTTCCTCATCATTTTTAGCAGCAAGGATGGCCACAGGACAGACAGAGATGGCCTCTTCACTGCAGGAGCAGCTGCAGCAGCATGTCACAAAAATGGAAACAATGATGTGAATGGTTTTCTTTCAGAGCACTATGTCATCCAAATGCCGGTAAGAGAAGGCCATTAGTTTAAGAAAGAGGATTAGGGCATCAGCTAAAAATCTTTACTGAGGTGATCTGGCTGGTGTGCTTGTGTGTGTGTGTGTCCGCGCAAAGTAGTGTGTGCATGCGTAAGAGTGACAGAGAGGAAAGCTAGACACTGTAAGATGCCTCAAAAGGCCAGACTGAAGGTGCTGTACCACATTAAAAAAAAGCTGCTGTCAACTAGTAATGACTAACACCAGTCTGGCCTAAAAGCTAGAAAAACCAGACACTATCCAAATCTCTCTTCAAAGCAAACGGCTCTCAGCAAAAAGCACTCCTTTGGAGATATAGGTCTAAGCTTTCATTTTCACCCAAGAGAAAGAAGGAGTTGCTAGGATGTTGCTAAGTGAGGCTATGATGGACAAAGACACACAGCTGATGGCAAACCACTCTCCTCTCACATGGGTAAAGCAGAAGTCCTGTAAAGTTCTTTAGTAGCTGCTTCACTTGGGAGTTTCTCCGAATCATGAAAGCAATGAGAGTTTCTAATTAAATAACCAGTGATTATTTGCTCTATCAAACAACTGGCCTGTGTTTGTACTCCTGTCTCTGAACGACCTCTTATATCAATGGGCCCAGCAAGTACCAAACTCAGGAAGAGAGGTCTCTGCACAGGTCTGGAAGAATCTCCTTCAACACCACCGAGTTTAAGGTAGCATGAGTACTCTGCACAACGAGTACAGCTTTCAAAACTGACATGTATCAGGTTAGGTGTATGGAAGAGGAATCTACAGTGGTATTTCATACTTGCATGACATATACCTCCATGAGGGTGTGCACCCTTCTTTGCTCAGAAAGCAGCCAAGGCTATCAAAACTCCGTCTCTCTGCACTAGCCTTCACTTTGCTCATTTCCTTTGCTGCATTTATGTCCTCACAGCAGGAGGAAAACTAAAACTAGCTGAAAAGTATATTCTCACTTTAAAGACTTTCACACATGGGAAGGGTGCAAGTGCACATAGTGAGCAATATGGGATGAGAAACAAAGAAAAAAGAGAAAAACAGGCAAAATAGGGAGGGAAAGACTCAACTTGTGCACAGAAGGAAACTAAGAATGGGAAGCTGCAGTGGATGAAGAGCAAGTGAGTCAAAAGTAGAAGGGATCCATGTTAACATGAAATACATGGATAGAAAAGGCTTTCTGCTTTGGTCTATTAAAACCAAGCATTCAGTGCCATTAACTTTGAATATTCAAAAGGATACTCAGGGGAAGGGAAATAATAAATTTAAAAAGCCAGTAAACATCAGATACTATAAAGTTATTTTGTAAGGATGAGAGCAAAGAAAACAAACTTGTTTTTTGTCACTAGGGCAATACAGGTAATTTTGTCCCAACATACAGAAAGGTCAGTTCACTGTGAAGCACAGATACGTCACAGAAAAGACTTGAGACACTCATTCCTGCTCCATTTGCCTGTCGCCAGGTGACCACTACCTATACAAGATGGCATCAACCCATGACCAAGATCAGGGAGACACATCAAAACAAACCAACTAGCCAAACACAAAGGGCAGTAGAGACGGCTTAGCTGCAAAGGTAACCACTGTAACTTGCTCATGCACTGCAGAAAAGCTTGTAGAGATGTATCTGCAAAGGACCACTGGAGGGGGCCTGTGCAAACCAACCATGGTTCAGCAGACCTGAGTAGCTTGCTACAATAAATCATATTTATTTATACCAAGCTACCGTGAAAAGAAGATTGTCCTGCCTTGGGTTCATCACTTTCAGATATTTACCACAAACTATTATTATGTAGACCACAAACCAGACAGAAATTTAGCTTTCACATTCAATGAAAAATTATATATATGTATACAAAGACTCTTTCTTTTTTTTTTCATATTTTCCCCTACTACTTGGTACCAACCTGTAGCTGGTGCAGCTGTGCAAGATGTGATTTTTATTGCCTTTAACTGTGTACATCAGTGGACAACATTATGATTCCAAACTCTTAAACAGGCTTTTTAGTTACACCAGATGATAGGTACACTGCTGTTATGAAAATTAGTTGCAGTCTTAGGCTGTCAAAACAAAGAAATATCAGAGCCTCACACACCTTTCTTGAAAAGTTTGGAGTCTTTATTAAATCTTCACACCTCTGATAACCGTCAAGCTTCCTCATATTCTTTCAGTAGGTAGCTAAGTATCACTGGCTTGAAGACAACCACCTTGTATCCTTTTCTGTTGTCATTTCTTTAATTACAAAAAAAAAACCAACCCAACCAAACACAAAACCAAGGACCATATACATTCATCCTTTAACTTCTGCATAGCTGGATATGTCTCTGCAAGGAATACATCCAGAACCACAATATTTGCAAACGGATAAATATAAACTATCATCTCTGTGAATAATTTTGGCTAAAACAAAAGCAAACATGCAAAGAATTCTGGTGCTGGGACATCAGAGCAAAAGGAGGTAATGCTTCAGTTCCATAGCTTAATAACCAAATGAAACCTTTACAAAAGCAAAAAATCGTAGTGAAGAACTCGGCAAGATATTAAAAGCTACTTCTATTTTTTTCAGTATATGCTGCAAATACTGGGAAACATCATCCTGCATGTTTTTTTCCAACATATTGATCTTTACTAGGACATGCTGGTAAACTTTCAAAATCTTGCCAAGCAAGTAAGTTTGCGTTACTGCCCACATTCGTAACAATCATCCAAATGGTGTTTTACCATGTAAAACAGACAGAATTGGAAGTCTAAGTGCACAATATTCTGCAGTAGAAAGTAACATTTGCATGCAGAAAAGAGGTTTCTTGGTATTTGTGTTGGGTTTTTTTTTCTTTTTCATCTTGCAAAAGTTCTGCGTCACCCTGTCCTTGCAAACTGAACAAAGACAGGTGTTTCAGCTCCCTTCCTACCTCTGTTACCAGAGGCCAAAATCAGCTTCACAAGGATAACGAGCACAATCACAAGAAACCAAGAAACACTCAAATTAGTGAAGTTACACCTGCAAAATGTTTTTTTTTGATAACAGAGAATCTTTACCACGGACATCTAGGCCCCACACCCCCTTTCTTTTCCTCTGTCATTATACCATGCAAAATAGATCACCGATTACAGACATGCACATGGTATTTTTCATCTTCTAAGTCTCATACAAGTTTAACTACAGGTCGTAAGAGAGAAATATAGGATACCACTATTATGATTTACTTGCATTTACATCTCATGGTCACGATTTCAACAAATAGCATTCATGTGTGAATTTTAATATAGCAGTTCACAACCACAGGAGAAGCCCACTTCTTTTATTTTTGCACAGGACCTCAGACACATGCTTCCTGTTGCAAGGCCTGAACACAAAGCATCATACTCACCAGGCAGTGCTCAAGGCCGCTGTTCCTTGTCCCACAAAAGAGAAGACACCATGCAGACGCCTGAATTTTACTCACAGTGGCTCATCCTGGAGATGTTGCCATAATTCCTAACTACAAATACATCATTAGGCAGGTCTGTTCCCTCATGTGCTCACTGAATTGTTAACAGGTGATTTTTCAAAGTGCTATTTCCTTTTCAACATCCAGACTACCTTGTCATTTCAACTGATCCACACTCCAGACAGACAATTTCTAGCTTAACCTCCAAATTCCACCACTAAACTATACTAAACCTCTCAGAATAACTTGAAACACGTTTGACTTTCCTATTTTGCAGTTCACTGTTACATAACTGCTACCAGGAAAACATGTATTTGATAACAAGGGAAAACACACAGCATGATTTTCCTCCCACCCATAACACTGTGTCAAATGAAACTTGTTAATATTTTTGAGCATGAAGATAGTCCATAAATACATTCTGAGTAGGCTTTTTGCAGAACACATCATTTTATTAGTGTTAATTTATTAGTGTTAAATTTGAATGAGTCCAAGAACTGCCTTTGCAGCTCATTAAATCAGCAAAATTTGGACTGTATATGGCAGGATGTGCAATCCTGTATAAGCAAGCTTCACCACTGCAATTCTTAGACTCTGTCACTGCGCACTTTTCCTAACATAGTTTCCTCCTATCGCTTGGCACCATGCATCATTATTTCCACATAACGCTTGAAAAGATGCAATAATAATGCCAAGACTAAGTGAATGATGAACAGTCCACATCCACTCCCTTGAGGTGTTTTTCTGGACAACATTTACAGAATAATTGGGAAAAACGCTACATATTACAAAAGGTGGATCAAAAATAAGAGAAGCAATATTGTTTCTGAAGAAATGTGTCTTCCTTGTGTACTGTATCACTAAGGCCTTAGTCAAATTACTCCAATGCTTAGCTGCTCACAGAACCAGGCCCTATATAAAGAAAACAAATTAGCAGAAATATCTAGGTCACAAACTGAACAAAAACCTCGCCTTTACTGCAATAGCTGAGGAAGTAGCCATACAGCAAAACTAATCATAAGAAAACACTGAATATGAAACCACCCCCTCCTGAAATTCCACAGTTCAGGATAGTCTGAAAGGGAAACTACGTGAATATTTTTATTAGTTTTAAGACAGTCTTACATAGAAAACTCCACTTTAATGAGAAATCATGGAGGGATTGAGAACAGTCCTGAGGAGAAAGGCTTGCGGGTGCTGATTGATGAAGAGCTCAACATGTGCCATCAACGTGCAAGTGCAGCCCAGAAAGCCAATCACATCCAGGGCTGCATCAAGAGAAGCAGGGCCAGCTGGTCTACTCTCATGAGACCCCACCTGGAGTACTGCATCCAGCTCTTGAGCCCCCAACACAAGAGCGACATTAATCTCTTGGAGCAGGTCTAGAGAAGGGCCACAAAGATCATCAGAAGGCTGGAGCACCTCTTTTATGAGGACAGGCTGAGACAATTGGGTTTGTTCAGCCTCGAGAAGAAAAGGCTCTAGGGAGATGTTATTGCAGCTTTCCAGTACTTGAAGGAAGCCTGTAAGATAGCTGGGGAGGGACTTTTTACTTGTAGTGATAGGATATGGAGTAATGACTTCAAACTGGAAGAGGGTGGATATAGGTTAGAAATTAGGAAGACAATTTTCACTGTGAGTGTGGTGAGGCACTGGAACAGGTTGTCCAGGGAGGTTGTAGATGCCCCAACACTGGGTGTGTTCAAGACCAGGATGGACGGGGCTTTAAGCAACCAGGTCTAGTGGAAGGCATCCCTGCCCATAGCAGGGAGGCTGGAACAAGATGATCTTTAAGGTCCCTTCCAACCCAAACTATTTTATGATTCTATGAAATTCTCACATACTATGCCATCAACAATTGCATGTTTAGGTAAGAAACAGGTCCATCTCTTACGGGTAAAGAGTCTAAATATTAGATAGAAAGCGAAGAACCCTGAGCCCATTGGACAAAAAGGTATGTCTAATCATGGAAGTGCAGAGTCTCTGACATTTTTTTCCCTTGCAGAAGCACATCATAAAACTCCTGTCACTCTCCTTCTTCCTTGCCTCCAAAAAAAGGAAATTATATACAAGTCACATTACTGCAAGGATCAGCTGTATTTAAAAAAAAAAAAGTGCCATTATTGTTGCTAGGTCCTGCTTTGACTCTGCTTTGGAAGAAACAACTGCCAAAAATTAGAGTGCATTCTGAACAACCCAGAATCATTGAATTCAAGGAGGATAGGTGATTTAACCACTCTGTTCTGGACTAGCACTTTAACAGAATTGTGGTTTCACTCCTTCCTACTCCTGTAAATCTTTATAATATGGAATGGATACAAAAATTATTATTTTTTTTTCTCCTACTGTATGTAGTACCTTCAAGTTACAAACTTTGAGGTAAATGCTGCAGAAGAGGTTTTATTTGTCTATTTATACTGAGTACTAATGGTCTATAAATGATCTAATGCATGTTAATGCTTTTTTTTTTTTCCCCCTAAGTGGAAAAATCTTGCAGTATATATAGTGTGCAGTTTATCTATTTCCCATTTCAAGGAATTTTGTAATAGTAATGAACTTAAAAATCAGTCAAAAGGAGTGACACAAGCAGCTGAAGATTGCTTCAGTGTTTGACTGACATCCTTGTTTCTAACATCTATTTGATGGGGTGTATGAATCAGCAACTAAAATTTCAGGAGATGCTGCTGTGTCCCTGTACTCTCCATAGAGTTCAAGCCACTTAGATTGTATTTGAGAACACAGTTTGCTAAACATGTATATACAATATGATTTTATTTGAACATACTTATATCAAAGTAGCTGCATATCCTGGAGAAGAGGTCATCAGTCACCCTTAAAAGGGTTATTTTAAGATTCATTTAGAACTTGGAAGGAGCTGTAATAACAATACTCATCTGAAAATTTTGCTCCAATCAGGAAGAAGGGATGGTTACAGTAAGTTGATGGCATCAAAAAAAAATGTTTACATCTACAAAAAGGGTAAAGAGGAGAGGGGTACTGCCAGGTTTAGAAGTGTTCTGGGAGAATCAGGCCTAAACATAAAGAAAACGCAGTTCTTGAGTTTCTGTTCCAAAATAAAGTACTGTTACATGTAGTAAGTAGCTAATTAAGAGGCTACATAGAATAACAGGAGAAAATTTACATTTCATCAAGATGCCTATCAAAAGACTGATGTCAAGTTCGAAGCTGTGAACTTTCCACAGTCATATTATTTTTAACTCTGCAACATGTAACTTTGTTGGTAAATACACATCTCAGTTTTGTTTCATTAGTTATTAAGAACACAATAAGGTAATATCTATTCAGTGTCTTCTAGTCTGACAAAACTCAGACCTGAATATTACTTGTAAAAGGTACTTATTGCATATTTACACATGCATAAATAAAACTAGCAATTATTCTCATATACAGTGTCTTTATTCTCCTTCAATTTACAATATAAATAGTCAACGTCAATGTATTTCATATCTAACAGAGGAGGCCAGCCACGGAGTTCTCTGTAAAAGTTGTCCCAAACAAGTGTATTATGAAAATCTTAAGAGACTAAGTAAAACACAAAGAAAAACACAAGATAGGAGAGGTAGGGCCATCAGTCCAGAACATCACCTTCCTAGATAAAGGTCAGGAAGGTGACTTATGGATGCATCCTGCTACAGTGCAGAAGAGACAAGAGAAAAAAAATGTGTGGTCCTGCAAAAGACTAGAAAATGGAAGCTTTTTTTATCCACCATCTTCAGCCTGATGCTCTGTTTCCTCTAAGATGTTCCAGTGATAAAACTCTTTTATTGTCAATTGATTTGCAGGAGTTACCAACAGTGCAGAACCCTACAAGAGGCACCTCAACTCTGATGAATGGTATCTACAGAAATATCTTGAGAAAGAAAACTGGAGCTACCTCACAAGAAAAAACTTTAAACTATTTTTTTGCTGAAAGAGTAGTTTTTGAAGCTGCTTGTGGCACAGACTCAAAACAAAGTCCTTGCATTAAGAAATACAGTTTTGAACAGCTGAAAAAATATGAGGTCCTGGAGGCTGAATCTGCAATACGCTGTATGTCCAGACAGGACTAACCTGTATCACTTTTTACAAGAGAGGCCAGCAAATAGCATGCAGATGGCATATTTAAACTAAAAAAACTGTTCACTTTCTTACAGTCCTGTATAAAAACACTATATTTTGAAGCTTAAACTGAACCTACTCCAATAATTTCTGGAGATGAACACGCTTTGTGAAACACCATGAAGGAAGAAGACTTTCATTTGCCTAATTATGTTGGTCACTGCTCATTGCCAGAATCGTAGACCTTACCAGATAAATATCTTTTTGTGATCTGTCTGCATCGGAGGTTTGAAGAGCAGGGGGAGGGTTGAAAAGAAGAAAGATGAAAGCAGGCTTTAGTGAAAATAAACCAGATCGTTATTCTAGGCCACTGTTCTCCCCACCCTTACAGTTCGCTTCAGTTTTTTTTATTAAAGAGATGCATTGTCTAACTTCACAGATAGATGGTAAGGATAAACTGTCAGTCTTCTCCAACTTGTTAGCAATACAATTTGCAGACCAGACAGCAGAGCAATGCCAAGGATTTCATCTCTACAAGTCCTTTGCTGGAAGGATAGAGAGAGACAAGAAGACCCTATAAACATTTTCCTTTTCTCACGTACCAAGTACCCACAGCTCATTTCACAAACTAGAAGTGTACCACTTCAGAAAAGTTGTGTATTAGAAAACAAGCTGGATTTGGTGCTGTATGTAAGTGCCTTGTAAATTTTTACTATCCAAAAAGTAAGCCAGACTGAATTCCCTGGCAGGCTTTAGCCTCCCCCTTTCTGTTGTGAAAAACAAATTTTTATCAAACATAATCAGGAAACAAGTTGCTATGAGTTTTGGTTTCTAGCCATTCTCCTGGTCACTGACTAGAGGTAGCAGGAAGTATAATTCTGCATATTTTCAAATATTACAGAGGGGTACACCGCACCTCCTCACACTTAGCTGGCAAGAGACCTAAGAAAAACTTTTCATCTTAATTCTTTTTTTCCCCTAGGACAAATTTTGTCCAAGCAACTCAAGGCATAAACCTAAGTTTTTGCAAGCATGTGGGGTACAGCTTTGCCCACTTTGCTTAACAGCTAACAAAAGAGAATGCTTATTGGTTTCATGCCTGCACAGCAAAGTTCTACTAATGCTTCCACAGTGACTTGAAAGAGTATTTTCAACTTCCATGTCTGAGTTGCAGAAGTATGTAAGAATTCTAACTTGCTTACAAGAAGTTCTCTGGAGTTACAGCTTCAGGGAGGCCCTATGCACTTTATAAAATATCCTCTAGGTTTCCTTCTCGCAGTGAGATGAGCAACAAGAGACAGTACCACATGTGGATGACAGTACCAACATCTATCGCTTAGGCAACCTGTGAAGTTTTTATATTCAAAACTACGACATCCTGCATGA
>WTSP01015929.1:0-18908 GCA_025331215.1 Actenoides lindsayi | reverse complement strand
CCCTCCCTCCTCAACAACCAGCACAGGCTGAAGAATCCTGTAAGGTCTGCGATGTGGGTCTATGTGTATGAGCTAATCCCCCTGTTTGCAAAACTCCCTGATCTGTGTGTTCACAGATGAATTTGCAAATGAGAAAACACGATGGTTGGAGCACAAAGCTGCAAAGGCTGTGATGTTATAAAATCCAAGCCTCAGCATATGGGTTGTAACTTCACATTTCAACTCCAGAGAAAATCACGCCACCTATTCTATTACTCTTTACAAAGGCTCAGGTTTAATCATTGATGTGTCAAAAGGAGATAAGCCTTCATTCTTGCAATAACTCTCCGCTGTTCGTACTGAGGTGAAGGGTCCTGAAGGAATGGAGCTGATGTAATCATTTGCCAGCTCCTCTTGGCCTTTCTTAAGAGGCAGACTTTCATGCATCGACCACGTGCTGCCCTCATCTGCCTCACCCAGCAGCCTTTTGTCAGAAGGGTGAATTTTTGTTTTCCCAAATTGGATGGCTTTCCCAATTCTTTTCAACAGATGCAGAAATTATCCTGGTAAAAGTATCCAGTGTGATCAGATAACAGACAGAGCTAACCAGTGCTCTTCCTCACCTCTGCAAATATAATCAGTTGTTGTGCTTTAAAGCTGTGACATAATGAAGATTAAAATAGTACAGATGCTTTATGGGTTTCTTCTCTTTCTGGGCTCTGGACAGCTGGTCTTAAAGTAACTCCTGCATTTATTTGGACAGGTGGAAAGAAAAATGGGGCAAACTCATTCAATGTCTTTTAATTCTCTGAAATAGCTCTAAATGAGATTTTACTGTTTACACAGCATATATAAACCAGGCAACATTCCAACATAAAGTTTTGTGGTGCTGTTCTTTCAAAAATTTATTTAATATGTTTGTGGATTTCCTGCTTGTGCATAGTACCCATTCCAGACTCCCAGGAGTAATAACAAATTAATAACAATAACAATAACAAGTCAGAAAGTTATGATATCATTGGAATAACCAAAACATGGTGGGTGAACTCACACGACTGGGGGACGATGATAGACAGCTATAGGCTATTTCATAAAGACAGGCAGGGTAGAAGAGGAGCAGGAATCACACTCTATATTAAGAAGAACCTTGACTGTATAGAAGTCAACTGTGGTAATTGTGGAAACCCTATCGAATGCTTCTGGGTTAAAATCAGAGGGGTCATCTCCAAGGCAGACATTACAGCAGGCATCTGTTATCAACCTCCTAACCAAAACAGTGAGACCAATGAAGCAAGATTTGGGTTGATTAAGCAAGATTTGGGTCAACAAAACTTCTATGGGAGACTTTACCCAGACATTTGATGGAAGAACAACACAGCAGTTCACCTGTCATCCATCAAGTTCCTGGAATAATTAGAGGACTCCTTCCTCATACAAATGTCAGATGTGCCAACCAGGAATGGGGTGCTGCTGGACTTGCTGCTCACTAACCAAGAAAACATGCTCTGTAATATCTCAGTGACAGCCTCGGCTGCAGTGATCACAGCATTGTGGAGCTTGGAATATTGCTGATGTTGGGATCAAGAGCATCCAGATGAAGTTTGCAGATGACACCAAAATGAGTGGGGAATCTGACATTCCAGAAGGGAAAGCAACCTTCCAGGGATCTGGACAGGCTGAAGGAGTGGGCTAGAAGAACCTTATGAAGCTCAGCAGAGGCAAGTGTAGGGTGTTGCACCTGGGAACACCTAACTTGGAAATGCAGCTTGGACTGGAATCCACCTGGCTGGAGGGCAGCCCTGTGGAAAGGGACCTGGGGGTCTTGCCAGACAACGAGCTCCACATGAATGAACAGAGTGCTGCAGTGGCAAAGAAAGCCAACAGGATACTGGGCTGCATTAACAAGGGCATCACCAGCAGAGATAAAAAAGTCATTATCCTACTCCACTCAGCACTGCTAAGACTGCACCTTGAGTACTGCGTTCATTTTTGGTCCCCACTATACAAAAATGATGTGGACAGTCTGGAGAGGGTCCAGAGAAGGGCCACGAGGATGATCAGAGGACTGCAAGACTTGCCATATGTAGAAAGGCTGAGAAAACTGGGTTTGTTCAGCCTTGAGAAAAGGAGACTCAGGGGAGACCTTATTACCATGTACCAGAACATTAAGGGTGGCTACCAAGAAGATGGAGACTCCCTTTTTAGAAGGAGTCGCATGGAAAAGACAAGGGGTAGTGGGTACAAGTTACTCCTGGGGAGATTCCAATTGGACTCTAGAAGAAAATTTTTCACCGTGAGAACAATGAGACATTGGGATACTCTCTGGAGGGAAGTGATGGATTCCCTTACACTGGACAGTTTTAAGACTCATCTTGACAGGGTGTTGGGCCAGCTCATTTAAACCTTCTTTTTTTTCACTTACCTTAAAATGTTGGACAAGATGACCCTTGTGGTCCCTTCCAACCTGGTATTCTGTGATCCTATGAAATAGCCATTATAGCAAGCCAGGGCACGGTGGCCCAGTATGAGAACAATCCTTCATTGGAACTCAGAGGTACCTGCTCCTGCTTGGCACCATTTCTCTGTACCACTAGGTGGCTTTTCTACACGGTAGTTTGTACGTCTTTCTTCAAAGTTACTTTAAGTACAATGAATCTGCTCATAAATACAACCATCAAACTAGGGGAAAGAGAGAAGAAAGCTAAGACATGCTTCAGCAGACAAATTCTTCAATTCCCAAAGTTTTACAGTGAAATCTTTATCGATCCCTTGTCTACCCTTCTAAAGTTTTGTTTCAGGTTATTTTCACCTAGAAGGCTTAACTTCAAGATTTTGAGTAGCACAAGGTACAGCTCAGATACGTTTCTGTACAGCTATGAAACTATGCAAAGCAGTGAATGTGTCTAATTTTATGGTAGAAATTTCTGCAGTACACCAGAATAAACCAATTAGTAATGCAGAAACAGGATGTGTACTATTTAATGTCTCACCATGTTCTCAGGAAGAGTAAATCTAGGTTTGCCTTTTCAGATATTTCACTCTGGTTTTTAATTTAACTTTTTAACTACAGCTCTTCACTAGGACCTAAACACTGCAAATATCTGGCTACTGATAGTATCTTTTTCAAGTAGCACTCAAACCTTCTCTCTCTCTACAATTACCTGAAAGGAGATTGTGGTGAGGTGGGGGTCGGTCTCTTCTCCCAAGTAACAAGAGATAGGACAAGAGGATATGGCATCAAGTTGTGCCAGTGGAGTTTTAGATTGGACATTAGGAACAATTTCTTCACCAAAAGGGGTGTAAAGCATTGGGACAGGTTGCCCAGGAGAGTGATTGGGTCACCATCCTTGGAGGTATGTAAAAGACATGAAGATGTGGTACTTATGGATGTGGTTTAGTGGTGGACTTGGCAGTGCTGAGTTAACAGTTGGACTCTGATCTTAAGGGTCTTTTCCAACCTAAATGATTATATGATTCAATGTCTCAAATTCTCTCCAAGAAGTAGAGCCCTGAGTGGCTTGTTGACTACAGTACAGAACAGTATGGGGGGGAAGGATGAGGGTGTCAAAGCCACAGTTGTGATAAATAAATAAATAAATAAATAAATAACACCTCACCCCTCCTCCCCTATTCTTTCAAGTTTGGCCATGTTGAGTAGCAAGTATTTTCCTGGAAGCACAGCACAGCTGAGTTGGGCAGAGACAGTTTGGGAGACAAACTCAGGATTTGCATTTTTCATTCGTTTTGGATATTTTGTCTTTTCACATATTGAACTCCTGTTTTCTGTGACAAAAATGGCCGTGTATTCACTGGAGACAAACCGTGGAGCTCTCTCCTGACAAGTACCCTTCAGTGGTATGAAAAGCTGCATCAACAGCTCTTTCAGGCAAAAGCACAGTGACACTCGTGGGATTCACACGCAAATTTTAGGAGGGCTAATCCTGCAACTAATTCTGCACAGGTCAGGTAAGATTTCAAAGAGGAAAGTCAGCTGCTGATGAAAAGGGTGGAGAAAGCTCTTGCTTTAGAAAATGCAGAGAGCCATGTTCGGACTTGATTACCTGTGTAATAGCCGGTTCCCACCTCCAGATAATGAGCACAGATGGACCCAGGCTGGCAAGAGGCTGAGAGAAACACACTCGGAGCTGCTCTGCGTCGATGCAGCTACTCGCTCTTGGTTGCCATGTGCCGATTTGCACCCTTTCAATCCACCTCTCTGCCCTGATTGCAGCAGCCAGCTTTTTACACCAACTGGTTTTCCACACGCAGCTTTCCCAGGGGCCTGGACTAACAGCAGATTTCGGAGGGAAGAGGAGGATAACAGTTAAATTTATTGAAGCAGACTGGCGCTCAGTAAAACAGGGTAGTAATATAGCTGAATAAATCACACAATTAGGAAAACATGACTTTTTTTTTCATTATACAAGTACCTTTCAAGCGGCCTTTATAAAGTGTAACCGTCCATGGTATAATCCCCTCAGATCCAAGTGAGCTCTGTCTGAGCAGCCAACTAAAAGCCATGTTATCACATTAGCCTGGTGCTGATTCCAAGTTAATATATTTTGCTCCCATAGGGCTTTTCTGCTGAGGCTTAGCACTGCACAACTGCAGACACACAGCTTTTGGTGGGCATGGAGCACAGGCAAGCGCCGTCTGCGCTATCCCAGTGTGTGCCACACCAACATACCCAGACCCACCTCCACTATATTATGTAGGTGCAAGTGTAGGCTGATCTTTAAGTTACAATAATCTTAACTAAAAAAAGGTTTGATTTGTCATGCTCAAGTCCTTTCATCATAATCTGTGCCTTTGCTTTGGCCTGGCACAGTTTGAAGCGTGTTTTACGTACTGCACTATGTAGTTTCACCAGCTGAAAGGCACTGGACATGTGGTAAAGCTCAGGACAACCTCTGATCTCTTGCTGGTCCCTCAAGCTGTATTATCTCTGCAAACACGCGCTTCCCTTAATCTCTATATAATCTTTTCCCAGACAGAGTAATTAAAAACCAGTTCCATGTCTTTTCCCTGGCTTCTTTTCGCTAAGCATTTTGCAGCCTCCCCTCCTTGTGCCCACAGTCTGTAAATTTTGTCCCGTGATACATTTTTTTTTTTAAATCAAACTTGGCACTGTCTTGTCAGATCTGCCCTTTATACAAAATGCTTTTCAGGTGAAACACTCTCTTTTCCCCTCTACACATCGTGGACCTTTTTTTCATGTGCCTGAAGAGTCCTTGTGGAAGCAAACTCTGATCCCAGCCCTGCATGGTTTTCAAACGCTTCCCTCTACGAATTTCTGTCATCTGCTTTTAACTCACCGTGCCCACAAGCCAAAGCAGAGAGCAACCAGAGGCAGGGGCTCTGTGCCAGGGCTGTTTCCTGACCTGCTGCAGGTCTGGGTGCAGAGAGGGATTTGGATGTGATGACTGGCAGTGAACATAAGCCCTGGGAGAGGAGGCATCACCCAGATGGGGATAACAAAGCAACAGCCCAGGGCTGCTGCAGAAGGCAGCTGAACACCTCTCCTATCCTTGCCCAGCTGCCAGGGCCAGGGCCATCTCCTGCCCACGAGGGCTCTGCCCTTTTCCCAGCCCTTGGAGATCCCCTCTACAGAGGCTGTGGATCTTGGCCACAGGAAGATTCGATGTGCTTTCTGTAGGGTTGGTTACTCTGTTAGCAGGTATTCCTCTTGAAAGCTTCTCTCTTGTCATCTTCAGGATTATCTTCTTTGGTTTAGTACCTTTGTGAAATAGTTGTGTGCTAAATATGGGAGATGTGCATGCTGTGGTGTGGTGATTTTACTGTTTTGATATAGTTAGAGAATATATAGGACTTTGACATCAATTTTCCAGCACAACAAACAAATGTTCTTGTAATCCTATATTCTCAGTTATTTTCTTTTGAGTGTGGTTAGACCATATGGGGAAAGACTGTGTAAACAGCCTTTACAAATATCAGATTTGTTTTATCAAGGACTGTGCTGGCAGTTTATACCTCCTATTTTAATTGTTCATGGTACGGAAACATCAGTGGATTCAATGTAATAATATTTTTCTATATGGGTGCCAAGGTTCCTGTGTCTGAAAGGCTACATGGGAATTATTCAGAAACATGGGTATTCATTAATAATAGCATTTCTGGCACTTTTCATCTGTTGATCTGCAAAGGAAGCCAGTGTCCTTATTCCCCTGTTATTGGTACAGAAGCACAGAGAGGGAAAAGGACTTGATAAGGTTTATGCCTGCTAACAACATAACAGCTTGCAGAGGTGTAAAGACTTCTGGCTCCTCTGTATTTGAAGTTGAGAGCCCTGGAGGCCAATTAAGCAAATATCAACCATGACCTAAATAATTTCTTTACATTTCAATCTATTTATTGTCTTTACAGAGAGTATTTCAACACTAAGAAGCTCTGAAAGGAAGTTGCATCTTAATTTCATTAGCAGTAGCCTAAGACAGGCTTCTCAAAACTAATTTCAACCACTTTATGACCTTGGCAAGGTTCAGACGTGTTCAGCACTGAGTGCCAGCCCGTGACCCCAAAGGGACACGTGAGCAAAATGCATAAAAAGAAGTCCTTGAAGAATCACAGCACTGGGCAGTTATCTTCACAGGAGATCAAACATTTCATGGGGAGGTATTACAAAGAAGTATTATTTTGTAATCATGTATTTGGAAGCATAGTGTGGCTGCAATCACTTCATACTGAAAACCTACACAGACTGCCTTGTAAGAAATAACCCTTCAAGTAAAAGGTGACATTTTCTAAGGGGTTTTTTAAGTGCCACCCAGGTACATGCATCCAGGCTTCCTCAATCCCTGCATGAAAAGAGTACTTATGTGAGTAACTGTATGTGGCAAAAAGAGCAGCTGGAACCTGAAAGCTATAAATGACTATTTATACAAACTTTTCTAACTTCAGTTTTAAAACCATTTAAGCCAAAATATAGAAATAGGCCAGATTTGTTGAACGCATGGCTCAGGTTCAGTGACACAGATCATGAAACCAAAGACAGGCTTACACAGAATATGATGTGAGTTTCAGATTTGGGAATTACACTGGTTTCAGGTTTTCTTGCAAGTATTTTGCATGCCCTAACAAATACAACTACATTTTAGTTTTCACAGTGGCAGGGTCCTTTGCGCACCAACACACTCTGTAATCTCTTTTCCCTTCTCTGAGGGGTTTGGTGCCCCTGTTTAGGGCCAGCTCTGTAACCTGGGACAAGACTGCATGGAAAAGAACTGTGAGAAGTCTCCTCCAGGCTGGACTATGCTGGCCTTGTGCCTGATCCTGCCCTTGACTCTTTGACTTGCCTTCTGTCTTGAATGTGGCCCTACCTCCTTGCTGTGGCTTTGCCCAGCCATCATTCAGCTGCAGCTGATCCCAACTGCCATCACCAGGGCTGCTCTGCTCAGCCTGGGGTGCTGTGTGACTGTACACCAACAGACACTGAGCTCATACTAAGAGCCTGACATGTGGCTCTTCCAAGCACTTGTTTCAAAAATGAAACCAGCTTGTTAAATTATAGGAAAAAACCCCAACTAGCATATCCTCATTCAAAACCCTGCAGGCAGCTGCCATTTAGTTAAACAATAGGGTCCACCACTTGGGTGAAGTACTTTTTTCCAGGATCTCCCTAAACATGATATGCAATAGCAGCATGATGAACAGTCTCCTGCACCATCTGGACACCATTCCTTTCCAGGTACACAAGTCCAGGTCCAATTTTAGTGAGGGTTTGTTGGAGGGTGGTGATTTTCTTGGGCTAAGAAAGTGTTCTTATTAAATCTGCACCTGAAACAGGGCTGTTAGTCATTGCTATACTGAGTTTGTCTTGTCTTCATTATCCTTTGGACGCAACACAGAGCAAGCCACTATTAGTGTGAACAGACTCAGAGGCTGGAAATTCCTCTAGGACAGAAGAGTAAGCTCTATTTACATACCAGATAATAACCAGAAATCTGCAATTGTGTCTCTGAAGCTTTGACATTTTTGTTAGGCTTTGTTTATCATTTGGTTGTGTGAACAATATTGGATAATTATTTTCATACACATCCAAAGCCATACCATCTGTCCTCAGGCAATTGTGTCACTCTGACTTTGTGTCTCCAGTTTCTTAAGTCCGAGTTCACTAGAAAAAATGAGGAAGAGTCCTGTCCTAGGTAGGACTTACAAGCCACATCCCACAGAGAAATTACTCTACTAAGGGAGTGATTCTGTCTGGATTTTTTTTTTCCCCAGAAAATCCAATTTTGCCCTTGTTACTGTCATCATCAGGAGGATTCTGCAAGTGCTTTTCTTCAGGTGGCACCTTAAAGGATGAGAAAAATATGATTAAATACAGCAATATGGCCTACCATATACTACCATATGACCAGAAGTGTGAGCACTCCAGCAGTGCTGGTGGATTAAAGAGTAGGGCAGCAGCAGTTGTACTGCTTGTGGCTGCAGAAGCTCTGCCAGACGTACCATCTACACAAAACTAAGAGTTCTCCTGACTTCTCACATGGGTTAACTATTGATCAAACAAATGCAGGGAAGAAAGAAGATAGAGCTGATAATAACAAGGCATATTAAAAAAGGTGTACAGTCGTATACATCTATACCTAGATATGCAGAGGGGGACAGCAGAACAGTCACAAGGCCAAAGCACATTACAGAAAGCGAGCATTTTCAGTCTACGAGAAATAAGGAGAAAATTATTAGCCAGAAAAACTGCAAAATTTAAGATGAGGTGAGCACAACAGCTCCGGCCCCTTCATGAATAGTGTTTTGTCTTCCTGTCTTGTCTGGCTAAGCTGGTTTTAAAAGCTATTTCATCAGCAGTATGTAGTTTAGAGCACAATCAAGGTGCAAAACTAAACAATCCTTAGAATGCTCAGGCTCTTGACTGACGAACCTATATTGCAAGTTCCTCCAGTCATGTTTAGTGATAAACAGTATTTTTTTCTAAAATACAGTGATCAAAAGGACATGCAGTCTCCTGCTGCCTCCAAAATTAGTAACTTCTTAAAAAAATGCTTCTCCTAACTATACATCATATTTTATTGCTTGCTTTTCAGCAGTCACAGCAGATCACGAAGGTGGTAGTAGAAGATGTACGAGCAAACTACACCAGATCTCATCTATCCTGAAATTACTCTTTAAGCACGGTTGCAGCACAGCTCTGTGAATCAGGAGTCTTGCATTCTTGGCCAACTTCTACTATTTACATATGCTGATTTCAAATCTACAGCTGCTTAACTTTCGTTGCATGACTAATCCTGCTGATCTCCAAGGGCAGAATTTAGGGCACCTCCAATACAAGTATTGCAACTCCCAATACCTGTTGATTCAGATCACCTAACCATGTGCCTCTGTTCCCTTTTCAGCCAAAGCAGTTAAGCTCCATCAAACTCAGCTCTCTTACCTTCTAATCACCAAACTGCAAGTCATGCACTGATTTGTTAGATCTCTTTCTAGCCCTCTGCGTTTTACAGCCAACAGTCTAAATTCCAGAGGAGGGATGAGAGATGCAATGCCCTGGATTATGCCACAACCTTGTGGCTACAGCAGCCTTCTGAGTCATGAGTGGGTGCATCCCATCAGGCCAAGGTGAAACTGAATTAAGATTTCCCACTCTCTAGTTGACTACCTTTATTAAGCTATTATAGGAAGCTCAGATGCTTCTCTTCCCTCACCCTTTTCACAGAAGGCTGGGGTTTCTCTGAACACTGCTGGACTCGGCATGACGAGGCTCCAAGCTTGCATAGCAATGTAGGCTTCTCCAGGGATTCACGTGGAAGGTGGACACAGCTCTGCTGTGTTCCTGAACTATGGCAGGATTCAGCTGAGAGCCTGGCCCTACCTGTCACTGCTGCCTTCGCAGACATGGGCACTCCAGTTTAGCGACCTGGGGAACTGCCAGGACAAAGGAGTAGGTGGTAGAAATTCTTACAGCCCTTTAGGGTCAGACAGCTGCCATAGCAGGAGATTTATAGGCAGTTTTCTTGAACTTGACCAAACAAATCCACCTGAGTCCCATTTCTAGTGACCGAAGTAAATAGTGTAGGACTTACCCATCGTGACAATGCACTTATTTAAGGACTTGGATGTCTGAGGGTAAGTCATATCACCGTATGTATTTTAACTCACCACCACTAAAATTTTAATTACTCTACCTCATGATGGTATTTTAAAGGTGAATTTACATTTGAGGAAATATCACAGACACCCACATAATTCTGAGCACTTTCTGCCTCATTAAGAAAAGCAGCAATGTTCATGCTGCCCTGAGAGTCAGAGCCTGAAGAGCTACTGGTAACATTCAACATACTTGTCATACAGGTTCTGAATCACCCTGGGATGCATGGGTTGCACTACCTGGAAAAGGGCGCAGCGGGAAGGCAAGTTGTTCCCAGTATCATCATGTGTGTCGAGCAGACCTGGCCTTGCCCCGAGACTCTCCCCAGGACCAGCAGCACAGAACGTCCCGAAGATGGGAGACTGAGGGAGGTGGCTCACTGGCATTTTCAGCAGGTTGAAAGGAGAAGGCTCTTGGTGATGTTGCTGATGTTCTCAACTCACCTGCAACAAACAGGAGTTAAGAGTTAGTATTGGCTACCACATTGTTCAAAGGGCTTAGAAAGGTCCTTCCCAGGCAAGAGTTCCAACCACTAGGCATTTACCTCAAAAGTTGGCATCCTATCCTGTAAAAGAGTGGCATCTACCCAATTATTTATAAAAACACTCAGAGCTGACTACCAGCAGTAGATCCTGTATTGCCTATCACGTATCTCACTTTCAGTCCTGCCTGAAGGGTGGGATGGAGTTTCAGAGCCACCCTTGCGTTTCCTTTGTTATCAGCTAACTCCAAGCAGCTCCCTCATCAGCCTGTAGACTTCCTGATCTGTCAAGGTATCTGCCTTTTCCATTGAACTGCAGAAGGAGCATAAGGGCTTAATTTTGGCCTCTAGATTGTAGCTTGAAGGTTAGGAGTTAAAATGAATGTACTACAGTGCTTAACGTGCTCACACACGTATTTTTTATTGGCTTTGGATCAGATCCTTCATTTTAATATGGATGACCTCACATGTAATAACAGCTAAGGTTACAAATGGTGCTCCTGAAACCCAAGAGAATTCACAATTAGTATGAATTATGGACATATTCTCTAAATTGTGGCTTCTTTTCCACCTCGGAATGGAAAATTAGCACATGTTGTTGGAAAGAGCCCTAGGGAAGCTTTCTCTCCTCGTACTCTCATGATGAGTAACTTGACACACCCTTGAACATGAATAGGCTCCATTTCATAATCTTGGCAATTTGGGATTGTACAAGAAAAAAAGTCCAGAAATTATTAAAACATGCATCTGTGCGTACCATGGCAAATTCCCATCTGCTGTCTCTCTCATACTTCGTATCCCAGTTCTCTTATCATCTCAAATCTGTCTTTCCTAGCAATTTCTTTGGCATGTATGTGCCTTGCCTAGTTTCCTGCACATGAACTTTTGAGCCTGATGGTAACATTTGAACATGCTGCCTTTCTCCTCCCTTTTATGTCCTAGGAGGCCACGTGGTAAACTCTCTGCTCCTGCTTATTCAGGTAGATTCCCATCATTTCCTTCCCATTGGTGTAGTGTGGGGTGCCTCCCTTCAAGGAGTTTGAGTGATCAGAATGGGTCTAGCCTCTTAAGAGACACTTTCTTTTTCCTTTCGTGAAGCTGTAACTCCTAGGCCGTGATCACCCCGTCTCTGAGGGGACTCCTGGGTGCACCTCAACTCTGCAATGCCCCGTGGAGAGGCTTGTTTTCCTGCTTGGATTGCGGATATGCTCTTTGAAGTGGCCCATCAGCGAGAGGGTTCTGCCGCTGGGGAGCTGGGATCCCTGCTGCTCTCGGCATGCTCTGACAAGAAGCTTCCTGCTGCCAAGAGTTCTCAGCAGTCGTTTGCCCCTGCAGCACAGTTGGCCTCAGACATTCTTGCACACAAAAATTCGATCCAGTATGCAATAATTGCAGCTGATGCAAGTCAGCATGAAAGAACTTATTCCTTTCTTAAAGGACAAATATCTTTAAGAGACCTGCAGAAATTACAGTGATAGAAAGGCTGCAAATAACCACGGAAGTTCAGATGATGTGTGGAAAAAGGAACCACCTAATTCTGGGCCCTAGGTTGACAAAGCAACTAAGCACAAGTTTGAGGGTTTTGTTTTATTCTATCCCTCCTCTGCTGTCTTCCTAATAATAAAAGCCAGCTATGAAACAATGCAGCGATGGTACCAAACAGGGGCACGCATGGGGCCAGTTACTTGTCTCTTCCATAGGCAAACAGTGTGGATAGTAAAGGAGAGCATGGGAAGGAAGGCACAGTCAGATACCCCGAGTGAAAACAAGCAAATTTACAGTTTAATCCCCGGTAGCCAGAGTGTAGAAACACCTTCCAGAAATGACCACCCACAGCTCGGTATGATTAACCCAAGCTTTTGAAAAAAACGCAGGAATCTAAACCTCCTCCTCCTCTTTTTTTTGATTTCTTGTTTCTGAAAAAAAAAAGAGCAACCAAACCCTACCCACCTACAAAGGAACCAACCTATTCCTCACGTTCTCAATTTAATTGACTTCAACTCCAAATCCTGGGACAAAGCGGCAAAGAGACCGAGGGTTTGATGTTGCTTTAGGATTTGCCAGTCTCTTTGAGACACCACAGGATAAAAAAAAAAAAATCTTCATTTTCTCACCATACAGAGAGCAGAATACAAAATTAAACAATAGATAATTACAGGAACCTGGGAAAATGGAAGAAATGGAAGGATAATGGAACTGTTACCAAATCTGTCTCTTTCCCAGCTGAAAAATGCAGGGGGTGGTAATTACACATTCCACTCCCTCGCTGAGTTGTTCTGAGGAGTTGCCAGTCATTAGATGGTAAATTACAATGATTAGATCGTAAGATACTCTCATGCTGTAACTGAGGAAATAGAATAAATGTAAGATAATGTCAAAAATGGAATAATCTCACTTTTAACATAATAGAAACACTCCTTAAATAATGTCACCTTGCCTGAACTATGTTTGAAGTGTCACGTGAAGTGACTGAACACAGGGATCTAAGGTCACAGAAGAATGACAAGACTGTAACAACTGCCTTCCTAGAATGACCTTACAGGGGAGACCCTATCACTGCAGTCTCTTTTATGACTTACTCTCAACTTTTAAATTGTTTAACACATGACAACATTGTACACTTTTCATTGGCACACGGTTCCCTAGTCACTGAAATCCTGTGCCTTTCCAAGATCACCTGCCCATACAGACACATGGAGAAAAACCCAAAAGCAGCCCAAGCAGCTGGGCAGATTCCACAACGATGGGCACACTCAGCCCTCATCGAAATGAGATGGCAGTATAGCAAGAAGTCCATCTTGTGACACGAGAACACGTCCCGCTGGGCCGCCCCGTGCTAAAACAAGGACACACCAAAGCCACCTGATTCCATTCCCTGGAAAATCCAGGCCTGCAACTCTGAAGCAAAACATCCACCGTGTGCTTTCTGCTGTTGTTGCTGATGGTGCTGTCGCTCAGTTAACATTATTTGGGCCTTCGTGGTTCAGTTTATTTGGGCTGCCAATGGATCAGAGTTCTGTGGCACGCAGCGATCGTCCCCTCGGACCAAATGCCGCTGCATTCACTTGTTCACTTGTGTGAACAAGGCTGCTTGCCTACAGAACTTCACTAATTTTCAAAAGCAAGTAATACAGGAGAAGTGTTATAAAAGCAAAGAAACCCCAAAAAGGCACTCTTACATCTGGGACTCCGGGTGTTATTCTGCAGAAATAAATGCCTAAGCAGGCTAAACTGAAATCAGGGGATTGCAGCAAGTCACTGAACTCGTGCTGTATCGCAGCTGGGGAAGTTTTCACCATAGCAATCAGAATAGAAACAAGAAAGAGACAAGAACCAAGCCTTGTTAGTTCCAAACCAAACCTTCTTTTATTTTTCTGCCCATGGAGAATGACACAGTTGTTAGATCTTATCCGAGAGAAGCACTACATTGGTTCATTAAATATACTTTTACTAAAGAGAGTTAAAATTCTTTTAACTTCTATTGAAAAAGCTATGAGTGGAAATCACGAGTGGCAACTTGTACAGAGATAAGCTGTATTTTAATACTTTAAATTTCTTACTAATAAAGTGCTGTGCAGAACTCAGCAATGACCAAGCACAGCATAAGTGAGCTGAAAACCCTTCAGTATGTTCTTTCTCCCACTGCTGCAATGTAACATTACCACTCCCCAGTGCTCCTTCACTGAGCTATTGCAATAGCTCGGAATTGAGAACAAATTAAAGCACTCTCTGGGTTTTTTCTGCTTACAGTAGTATGTATTATTTGGAAAGAATATGTATTTCCTTATTCTCCCTGTATTTTTAAAGACTAAATGTTAAGATAAACACACCCTTGCTTTCTCAAATCTGGGTAGTCAATGCACCCACTTCTTTATAAAATAATACTACCCGGTACAATTAGCACATTTTACATTCCAAATTGTCTAAAATGAAGCCTTCCTCTGACTCTAGGCACTTTAACATCATTAATAATATTAACAAGACCCTGGCAGCACTGGGATAATTATTTCAACAGGAAACGAGACATTTAGACCTCTGCAGATCCTCCTTTCCCTCTGTCCTGGTTTCAGCTGGGATAGAGTTAATTTTATTCTCAGTAGCTGGCTACCAGGTAAAACCACAACCCCATCCTTAGTCAGGAAGTCTCTTCACTAAATGCTATCCAACAGGTGTCTTTTGCACAAAAGGATTACCAAACCAAAGCTATTTCAGATGATGACAGAAAACAAGTCCCACAGTCCTGGAGAATGCCCTGCCACCGATGCTCTGCCACCTGCTCCTTCAGTTATGTAGGAGAGAAAACCAACTGGCTCCCAATGACTCAGATAAACTGGTCTCTGTCTAAAGCTTTACAAGGCAGAAGCAATACCTCACATCCACTCAGCAACCACTGGCCATCCCAGTGGATGCCAAGTAAGATGTTCCGCTTCAAACAGGAGCTCCTGGTTCTGCTCCTGTCACTCGGGCAGGGTGGTCACAGCAGTGACTGTAAGGATGGTGTATTCTGCACCTCCCTGGCCATCGATCCCCACAGCTGTCTTGTCAAATATTTCCAGCCTGCAGGAACGTGGCTGCGAGCACGCTGGCTTGCCAGGCATCCTTGGAAGTGCCTGTGCTACAGGTCTCATGCTCAGAGAGCACTTGTGTGGTAAGCTGAAATGTGTTCAGAACAGCTTTGGGAGCATCTAGCGCTGACAGAACAAAGAAACACATCTGCTGGAAAAGTGCAGTTCTAGGGTGTGCTCCAGACTCCTCTTGGAGCACCCATTGCAATGGTTGTTTATAATTTAAAAGCAATTTTCACATTAATAGTTCAAAGTAATTAAGTTTCAACCACACACACAAACACTTTCTGCTTTTTTAAGTTATCAAGTGCATGCCATAGACAAGTCTCACTTTATCCTTTGTAATCACTGTGATTTTTTTTTTCCCCCTGTACAGTTATTCAGATCTCATTCCAGAATTCATCACCAAGTTAATTAACAGATTTCAGTGTGTTCAGAGTTTAAGGGGAGATTGTTTGTGGCTTGACTCTGGGAAAATGCACAAAAGAAGGCGTTGGCTTGTTTCTCAGCTCCTGTCTTTGCATTTTCTCCTCAAGTGCCAGGAAAAAAGAATGCATGTAAATTAGGAAGCACATGTCTCTTGCAGGATTAGCATCACACATTTCTCTGAAGGCAGAGAAATGACAGCACACCTTCCATTCTCAAGGCAGAAAAATGGATCATGTACCATTTCAGGAGTTGTTTTATTGTGTTTCTCTGCCAAGCTGCTGATCTGAAATCTTATTGATATATTTTGTTCATCCCTCTTTCAGTGATAGCAGCTCATCCGTTAACAATTGTCTATGTTATGATAATACCACCAGTGAGGTTAAGGCTGTACAAGGAAAACATATGCAACATATAAATATATAATGAACAATACAGGAAATCTATCAGGATTCATTTGGTGCATTCTCTTGGCCTTGAGGCAATTTTTCATTATTGATGTTCACATTGTGAAATATTTCTTGGAGGATTATTATCCAGACTTTATAATAAATTTTCTTGTAAGGATCTATTCCTTTGGAAATTTCAATGGAAATGCAGAGAAATTTTTCCAAGCAATCCCAAGAGTGTAAATTTAGGAAGCAGAAGACCAAAACCTTTAGATACTGTCTTAGTAAGTATATTCTGCTGCCAAAACCTTCATTCAGATCAGCTTTTTTATGGAGCATAAGTATTTCAAGGCAAAAAATAATTGATTCTAATTTTATTATTAACGCAATGTCTGCTTCTGGCATTTCAAACTCAAACCACGATGGCCCCACTACATTAACCTGGCACTGTCTTTATCACAGACCATCAGACTTCAACCTGTAATCATCCAATAAAACGAAGCATAACTTCTGCTCAGCTGAAGAATAATTTTCAGAAATCCATCTAATCTTCAACAGCAGACATAAAGCAAGGGAAAATCCTCAGCTTCTCTCGGGAATGTGTTCTGGTGGTTAACCATGTAAAAATGTAGGTCTTATTTCCTCTTTGAATTTGTCTGGCTTTTGCCTCCAGCCATGACTTGTTATTATGCGTTTCTTCAATAGATTAAAGAGCCCTTTAAAATTCTGTATTTCCCCCCAGGAATGTTCCTATACACTACAATCAAGACACCTCCCAGTCTTCTTCTAGATAACTTTTAACAGCCCGAGCTCTTAAAACCTCCCAGTGCAATGCATTTTCTCCAACTATCAGAACATTTTGCTTTACTTGTTTGCTCTCTCCTATTTTCCAATGTGTTTCTTAAAATCTGAAAACCAGAACTGTGTGCACTACTCTGTAGGTGGCATTGTTGAGGCCAAATATAAGAAGGAAATTAAATATGCTTTCATTCCTTTGTTTATACAGATTTGTCTTTTTCTGCCTTAGCAAAACACAGGACAGCCCTTATCTGATTGCTTACTTATTCTGACTCTTAAATCCTTCTCAAAGTCATTACCTTTCCAGGATATATTCTTCTGTTCTCCCATTAGAGCCTCCACGCTGCGTTCTTAAGATAGACAGCTTTATATTTGGCTGGATTAAAATTCACTAAGTTTGAATGGGATGCTTCTACCAACCATTCTGATCAGTGCCCTGTCCTCATCATTATTTGAGACTCCAGTAACACTGGAGATGATTTTTGCAGCAGCGGGTTTAGATCTGCTTTCAGATTGTTGCTGAAAATATCATATAAAATAGAACCTACTTACTGGAACCTCTTTAGACACTGTATCTTTCAACTAAGTTTTCCTACAGACTTCATTTTCTTGAGATCTGGCAGCAAATTCCATTTGCATGGTTTATTGGCACTGCGTGTACCCAATGTTAATGAAAACACCATATAACATAAAGTCTGAGTCAAATTTCCCCTCAAAACAGTATTAATAGCTATTTTACTACAACACTGTGTAGCCTTCCATTATATTCCTTCATTTCAACCCTTTATTATTTGAATTCCACATTAGATTTTTTCTGTTTTGATTAGGATAGCTATTAAGCTAACTAGACATTTGTGACATTCACTTGTTCAACCTCCTAATTTTAAGGTAAGGTACAAATACCTTAGGAGGTTCTCCTCCCCCTCGACTCTGCACTAGTGAGACCACATCTGGAGTACTGTGTTCAGCTCTGGTCTCCCCAGTTCAAGAGGGACAGGGAAATACTAGAGAGGGTCCAATGGAGAGCTACAAAGATAATTAAGGGACTGGAACACCTCTCTTACGAGGAAAGGCTGTTTAGCCTGGAAAAGAGAAAACTGAGAGGGGATCTTATTAATGTTGACAAATATCTGAAGGGTGGGTGTCAAGTAGAAGGGGCCAGTCTCTTCAGTGGTGCCCTTTGATAGGATGAGAGGTAATGGTAGCAAGGTGAAACATAGGAAGTTCTACCTCAACATGAGGAAAAACTTCTTCACTGTGAGAGTGACAGAGCCTGGAACAGGCTGCCCAGAGAGGCTGTGGAGTTTCCTTCTCTAGAGACTTTCAAGACCCACCTGGATCTATCCATGTGCAGGCTGCCCTGGGTGATCCTGCTCTGGCAGGGGGTTGGACTCGGTGATCTCCAGAGGTCCCTTCCAACCCCTACCATTCTATGAAATACACCGGAGTATTAGCAAGCCATAGATCAGTATCAGGGGGATAGGCAAAAGCATCAGAGAGCACTAGTGACCACAGCTTGTATTTCTCTTGTTTCTGGTATGGAAACCCCAGCAACTGGGGACTTTCAAAGTACCCGATCTCAAGTTTTCTGCTCCTGCTGAACTTTAAGCCACGTACATCCACCAAGGAGGAGGTGTGGAACCTCCTCTCGACCACGGGCAGATGGGGTAGGGCACAGCCCCTTCCCTCATGCCCAGCAGAAACCTTCCTGAGCGTCTGTCTGCTCCACGTCCCTGTGGGTAACCCACCACCTCCATCACTTAACCTGCCTGACCACGGGGGCTGAAATCACTCACAGTCTCTGCTGGAAATCAGCTCTCCCCCTCTTGTCTACACCACCCACCTTTAGGCCTACAGGGTGGATCCGGGCAGAGGAGGAAGGGCAGGGGCGGGCAGGGGCAGGCCTCGGGGGTGCGGATGCCACGCGCGGTGGCTGAGGCCCGGGCGGCAGCAGCTCACCCTGAGTGTGAAGGGACGGTTCGTAGCTCGCCGGAGGCGGTCGTTCGGGTGACCGGGCTGCCGCCGGCGAGCAGCACCAGGCACGGCCCGCAGAGGACCCGTCCACCCTCGCCCGCCGTCGCCTCCGCGCCTCACGCTCGAGGCCGAGGCACGCCGCCCCCTTCCCGGCAGGCCCCGCGCACACCGCC
>WTSP01015928.1:5626-16276 GCA_025331215.1 Actenoides lindsayi | reverse complement strand
AGCCGACTCCACGCCCTCTCTGGGCAGCCTGTTCCAGGGCTCTGTCACCTTCATAGTAAAGAAGTTTGTCCTCATGTTGAGGTGGAACTTCCTGTGTTCCAGTTTGTGCCCATTACCTCTTGTCCTATCACAGGGCACCACTGTAAAGAGACTGGGCCCATCCTCTTGACACCCACCTGTCAGACATTTACAAACACTAAGAAGATCCCTCTCAGTCTTCTCCAGACTCAACAGTCCCAGGTCTCTCAGCCTTTCCTCATAAGAGAGATGCTCCAGTTCCCTAATAATCTTTCTAGCCCCCACTGGACTCTTTCCAGTAGGTCCTTGTCTCTCTTGAACAGGGGAGTCCAGAACTGGACACAGTACTCCCGGTATAGAGCACTAACTGATTAGGTTCCTAACTTCATTAGGTTCCCCTCCACCCAACTCTCCAGCCTGTCTAGGTCTTGCTGAAGGGCAGCACAGCCTTCCAGTGTCAGACACTCCTGAGGGTACACTCTGTCCCACTGGGGAATGTAGTCCCAGTTGTGTTTGAAGTGTCCCAGTGACTTCATCCAGGTCATTGATGAATATGCTAAGCAAGATTGGACCGAGCACTGACCCCTGCGGAACACTGTGAGCTACAGGCCTCCAACTGGGCTCTGATCACAACCCTCTGAGCTTTGTCATTCAGCCAGTTAATGTATATTGCAATGCATAATGAAATGTATATTAGTATAACATATAAAAAAATAGAGAAAATACTAATGGGGATGGCTGGCTTAAAGTTACCAGAGACCTTCTATGGCTGCAAAGTACTAAAGGCTCTCTGCAGTATGCCATGCTAATCATGGAAAGTGTTTCACCATTTTAAAATGTGCCTTCGCACAAAATGAACAGTCTCTGCCCTACCTGGTCTTTGTGTTAGAAATGGATGCATATGGAAACTTGTCTTGTCAGTACATCGGACCTATTTAGCCTTTAGTATAATATGAATAAAAGGTTTTTTTCTTGGAAAGATTGGGAAAGTAGAACACTCCTTCAAGATTATCCTCATACAGTGAATTTCTGTCTTTTATGGTGTGTAAGTTTCACAGAAACAATATCAGAAATGTCTTGCTTTAGAACCCTCAGAGCAGGAACTGTCTTTTTATCTAAAGGCATGATGGTTTAGTAAAGGAGGAGCATTGCTGTTGCATTTAATTCTAACCTGTATTTTAAACTATAGGCTATGAAATGCCAATAATGAATATATTTTGTGCAAGAAGTGAACACTGAAGTCCATGTAGAGAATTTTCTGTATTCTTGTTTCATGGTATAATATTTGTATAATTTTGTGCTTTACCTAGATTTGTGCATTAAGCAGATTTGTTGCAAAGGGAAATGTATATAGGAACAAAGTTGAGAATTATACTTTCTCATTTTTAGATTGTAGCTGTAGTTAACTATATGTCTGCCAGCAGTCCTTAAGATTGGTACTGTACAGTTATGGCTGTGTTTAATAATCAGTTAATGGACATATCTTAAGTAGTTTAAAACCACATCTTTTTATTCTCTGTATTTCTAGCAATTTTCATGGGGTTTTTTTACAATAATTTTCAGCTATATTTCAACTTTTTTTTGTTTTTTTATTTTCTATTCGTGTTCTACCATAGTTCCATGTCCAGCACCAGTTCTCCCTCAGCAATAGGTGACCACCACTTATTAAGGAAAGTAGCGAGCACTTGTGGCATGACTTTGTTCACTCTCCCACCAAACAGCCATTTCAGTCTTATGCCTCGTCCTGACATTTAGGCAACTTTAGCTCAGGCCACTGACAACTTTTCAAGGTAAGCTGACAGGTTGCATGTAGTTCTGTAATTTGTGGGTAACCAGATTAGAGAACAAAGGAGAAGTTAAATATTTTTTTCATCCCCCATCACCTAGGAGATACACCTGCCTATTACAAAAAGACTGCCTCACAATTCCTTACCAATATTTCATGTGGATTTCTAATGCATTGGTATTTCTAATTATACATTGATACCTGCCACACGTAGTAAAGCCATGGGAAAAATAAACCAGGATACTAAAAGCATAATGAATTTGTGTTTTACTGCATGCGTTACAGTAAGAGTAAATGTGAAGCACAAAAAGGATGTGAATTGCCTCAAAAAATTGTTAACAAACTCAAACTAATAATTTTGTACACATGTATGATGCATATCACTAAAATATTAATTATTTCAGTGGTTCATTTGCTATGCTAATCTAAAATTCCATGTATTTTCAAATTGGACTCGCAAAGTTGAAGAGAGTGGGGGCTTTTTGACTTTTTTGTTAGAATTTCTCTGCATTTTTCCCTGTTTAATGGATCGCTGTCATACAAAGTAGGTACTTATAATTACCAGGTTAAAAGAAAAATATTAGAATGTTTCTTCTTACCCCTACAAATAAGATGAAATTTTCTCCTAATTTTATAATGGCCATAACAGAGTGTATTTTCTATCAGTTTATATTCTAGTTTAAAATGTGAGCTGTATTTTCACAGGACTACTGGTACCACTTTTTTCTACAATGAATTATAGTGTAAGGTGTTGATTTAATTGGTTATTGATAAGTAACTGAAATAATTTTAACAGCCAGGCCATTAGTATTAGCTTATTATCAGAAGAACATTACCTTTGCTAATGGAAATAAAGTTTCAGAAAGAGATAGGGAAGGAGTTAAAATTCAGTCTAAAGGAAGTGTTAGTACACAGTTAATTTTGAACCCATTTTTATTCCATTAGCTACTGTCAATATGAAGCTAAATGATGAAATGCATTAAGTAATTGAGCCTATCTAAAATCTGGCAATTATGCAGATTTACTCAGGGCACAAGAAATTTTGTATTGTAAGTGTTACACAGCATGGGCTTTGATCAACTGGTAGTTTTGAGTCCACAAAGCTAGGTTTTGTTTCCCTGCTACAGGCAGACCCTGCACTGAAACACACAAAGAGCTGACAGGTTCAAGTGCCCTTTGCATTCATTAAAAAAAAAAATGGTGGTGACACTTCTCAAAGAAAAGAATAAATTGGTGCCTTCAGCTCTTTCTTAAAATTCTCCATTATAAATTATTATAAATCTGAATGCTGTATTATAGAACTGTTTTCTGTTGTTTATAACATAAACCCACTATTAAAGATAAATAGTACTCATGTGTGTGTGTATGTGTATTTATATATCTCACACTGATCTTTCGTTCTATGTTCATATATTATTTTCCATTTGCTTAACAAAATTTTGTGTTGAATTTTCCTAGGGTAAGGAAGACTGTCTGTTTCAATGACCAGGAAAGCCAGGTGTGCTATTACTTAACAAAAAACACCAATGCAATGTTAAGGAAATGCTTAGCATATTGAAAACTAGAAAAGTAATGATAATGTATTCCTTTTGATGAAAATGTTAAGTCGATTTCTAGGCAGTTTGTAAAAACAAGTTTGTTTAATCAAAACTAGTTGACTAAAATCATTTGTATTAGTAAATAGGGGTGAACAATCTGTGTGAAAATGGATTTGTATGCTGGAACTTACAGAAGTAATTGACCAAGTCAGACTGTGTGTTATTGCCATATACACTACAGAAACAATTCATTTGACCAAGGGATGTTACTGAAGTCCCTGAAGACTTCCTCATGTTGCTAAAGGATTTCAATTTGATATTAGTCAGTTTTGCCCTTAAAAATTGCATAACATTGAGTAAGAGTTCCTGAACTGGTGTGGGTTAGTTTCCTTGATCTGCTGTCCACTCTTTTGCAACAATTTTTACAGATAAGCCAAAGAAGCTGGTAGCTGTGAGTTCTGGTACAAGAACTGTGGTAAAGAAATGAAACCAAAAATAGCAGATTTAACAATGATGCAAGGAGCTTACAAAGTTTTAATGCCACTAGTTTCACTTTTACGTTTCAATTTAAATTGGATAGTCAAAACCAACTTCTTTTTATATATTACTGTCAACAATTTAGAATCAAATTCTGTGATGACTGCTCTAAAAATATTAAGCATTCGTGGGCCATGTGAATACTGTAAAATTCAGGTAATAAGGCTTTATCAATGTATTTTCAACAAAGTCACCTATGTCTTTTTGTTCAGTTAACTATATAGTGTATAGACACAAGCACTCATTTATTTCCTAGTCTTACTGTGGAAGCGTGTCTGGGGCTTGGGGAGTTTTCATACAGAATACTCTAGCCAGCAAAACCTTTTAGAACAAGTAATTTTTGTTTCATTAGTCCCTTGGGGAGTTAGATCTTTCCTTCTTCTAAACAGGTTTGGCTACTGTGGAAGTTTGAGTGATTTGCTAGCATCTTTGGGGTGAGTGTTCTGTATGCCTTTTACATCAGGTATAAATAAGGAAAGCAAATACACTTAACAACTCCATACCTAAAAAAATGTATGCACATGATTACTTTATAAATTTTTCCCAAAGTAAAACCAATTTGACATGCTGTTGTATCTTGCACTTATGTGTCTATGTACATGATGACCAAGTGGTGTTTCTAGTAATTTTACATGGTTACAGAGACATCAGCAGCGTTTCTTGCTCTCATGGTGCTTGATTGGTTGAAAAAAACAGGTTGGATGAAAAGTATGCTGGTGCTTCAAAGTACCTGACCCAGATAACTCAGCTGGGTTCAGCAGACTAAATGATAGACATCTGTCTCATAGCAAACCGTCAGATAGTCCCTTTGTATTCAGTGTGTAGCTAGTCAGTCTGTTCAGTGGTGCTTAAAATGTGATTTGTCTCTTCCTAAAAGAGATGAATACTTCTGGTGTACTGAATTGCATTCTGGTCACCACAGATTGTACTATCTAGGTGGTAGCTGACTAAAACTCGGATTGTAGATTGGGCTTGTCTTCCTGTCATCCTGTCATTGGGCTTGTCTTCCTGTCATCCACCATGAGTTTCTGTTGCTGGAGAAGAGAATGATCTCTTCATGGAGTGTTTTATCCAGGAGATTCTTTGACATGTAGCAAAACATGAAGTGATCAACTAAAGACAGTTCTCCTGGGGCACTTAGCATCTCCTCTAGACAGATATATTTTTGTAGAAGGTTAAACAGCTTTTTTTAAATGAATTGTAACTTTAAAAACACAGAACAAACATTTATTGTAAAATTGGATGATTTTCTTTCTCAAAATCTGTCTAAAGCCATGAGTTTAACAGGTTTCATAATTGCAGTTAGTGTATTTATTGTGACTGAAATTTTCAGTGATAAGTCTTTGCTTCCGTTTACGTTTCTTTTGGGGGAGTGGGGGACACAGACCACTACCAAAACCAAACAAAAAACCCCAACCCAAACCAAAACAACAACAACAAAAAACCAAAAAAACCCATTTGCCCTAGCTCCAGTGTATGGGTACTTGAACTAGGACATGGCATTTGTTAAAAGATTGCACCTCTTTCTCCCTTGGAAGTTGACTTAAAAGAGGCTCTACTTGTGTATCCTACAGCAGAGCTTGTGCCAGGTACTGTCAGACTCTCTTAGTGGCAACATATAAAAGCTAGTCACTGGTTATTGTCAAGATAACTATTTATTGCCACTAGAAACCTGTGTTGCTGCTCTCCAACACTAGCAGTTGTAGTACAAGTGGGTTGTACTTGCTGTTGCCATTTACACAGTGCAAAGACGGAGTGCTGCAGTGTTAGTTAAGAAAAAGCATGCCTTGAATATGTGGTGTACGGGGCTTCATGCTTCAGCAGCTTCTGTGGGTGCTAAAACCTGATTCTGTTAAAAAGAAAATCCTGAGTTTCAAAAAAAGAGTATTTTCCAAATGAATTTCTGCCACTGAAACTCTTGTTAATGATCAAATTTCTTAAAAACACATTTCAAGTAAGAAAACCAGTTTGGCTGTGGCTTAATTTACAAGAAACTATATTCTTGCTGTCTATTTCAAAGGGCTGAATGTTGGCACATTTATTTTTTTCTCTGTTGCCTGTATTAGCTTTGCAAAAAAGGCTGTCTTCTTAGTCATCAGGAGTGTGAGCATCTTTCCTCTTTATGGTGAACAGATACAAAAGCTTGGGAATGTTGAGTACAACTTTTTTGCCTTTGGCATATGTTCAAAAACATCCACCTGTCATGGTTATGAAAGTTACTGAGTAAAAGATGGAAAATGCTTCGGAATAGGCATACACTGAGCATTTAATCAGAATCTGTGCGAACTGAATACACAACAGGCTGTAGGTGCATCTTCTCTGGAAGAAAGTAACTGACAACATAACATAGACTATTGAAGAATGAAGCACTGAAGAGTTGCTTTGCTGTAGCTTTTTTTCTTCATCCAGTTATTCTGCCTCCCTAGCTTGCAGAAGGACTGTCCTTTCAGTGAGTTTGTTCTCATTGCCACATAGTATACCCATACTCTAAGCTCACATGAAGGATGAAAGGTTTCAAGTGCACAGGTGAAGGTGAGTTGCACAATTGTAGCAAAATGCTCTGTTCCTGAGTTGTTGATGCAACACCAACTGGGGGAGAGTGTCCCTCAAAAGGAGTATTATTGATTCAAGGTAGAGATCATGTTATTTCCCTGGCGCTGGTGATATTTCCTTATGCCAGAATATGACTTCATTTCCCTGGCAGGAGTTACTTTATTGATGAAGATAAAAGCTTTAGTTTTCAGTTGAAATTCCAACTTATGTGGCATACTGACATAATTACAACTACAGCGGTAATGTTGATTTTTTTCTGTGTAATGAGAACAGCTTCTGCTAAAATTTTCCAAATTCGTACTATATCCAGACTTAACAAAAACTGTACAGCAGAATACTTAGTCTTGAAGAGATTTGAAAAACTCTCCTGTCATCTACAAAGGGTATTTGCTATTTCTGCTTACTTTCTGTTCCAAATTAACCAGTACTTGCAGGCCTTTGGGATAATTGAATAGTCAACTTCATGAAGAAGGAAAGGACTTGCAGGAGAATACCTGAATATATACAACCTGTATGTGTTCATACATACATCCTATATGTATTCTCCTGCAAGTTCTTTTCTCCTGCAGGAGAAAATGGTTTACCAGCCTTCTGGAGGAGGTAACTGCTAGGCTTTCAAAATCAAAACAGTTGAACAAAGGTATTCTGTGACATGCATAAAATACGTTTTAATGCTGTTGAATGTTATCTACCTTCATAATTTATCAAAGTAAAACTTCTTGACTGACACTTGTTTTCTTCTCTCTATTATTCCTATCTCCATGATTCTCCAGGTGGTAGCATTCAATGTTTATCTCCAAAGTGCTTTATAAGCTGTACCCAATCTCACCAGGTCCCCGATTAGGGGAAAAAAAAAAAAAAAAAGAAAGTTTATTGTCTTAGGTGAACAAGTTGGGAACCTGGACCAGATAAGTGTGTTCAAAGATAAATTCTTCAAAGCTGAAGTAAGAAGTAGAGCTGACTGAGGAATATAAGTATGAAATGCAGATTTTCAAGAAAAAGACTGTCCTCTAGAGGAGATCATTTCAAACTCTCTAGTTACTATCTCAGAGTTTCATGGCTAAACGTTATGTATCAGTCACTTCCTGCTAGTTGACCTAAGGTGATGAAATGGTTTGGGTTTTAAAACTACAAAAAACAGAGCAGATTATTGCAAACAACTTTCAAATGCTAGGAAATAGGCTTTGGAATAGTGATGAGGAACTAAGATACCAAATTCCCTTGCCAAAGTAAATCACCTTCCTGCCCCAAATTAGTCAATAAATACAAACATACAAGACTCTTCCATCCAGATATTTGATGGACTGGAAACCATTGGGTAATTTGAAAAAAAGGCAGTGAGAAAGATTATGGGGAGAGAGTGTGTGTAATAGCCTCTGAAGGGCACAGAACTTCCCTTGGGACAGACAGCACATACTGCAAAGATTTGCCTCTTATTCCTGTTCAGTTTTCATTGCGACCCACAGATTGGATCCCTGAAGGCATGGACAAGTCAGGGTGGCCTATCTTTAACTGGGAACATACAGTCACTGGTACCTGAACACAGACAAGTTGAAACAAAAAGGAATATTTACTTGCCAAACTTCAAGTAGTTAACATAACCTAAAAGAGGTTTGAACGCAAATTTATTCCTATACATTTTCCTGGATTTAATTTTACTCGGTTACATCTGTGCAGCCTCAATCTGTTAATCAAGAGATAAACTTTGTTCACAGCAAGTTTCATGTGTAACCCTTATTGCAAATGAGGAACTTTTGGTGATCACATTACTTAAGTGGAATCCAAAAGAAAAGCAGATCATATCCAGCAACCAGAGCCCTGCCCGGTATTAATGAGTGAGAACGGCCAAAGTAGGCATATTATTAACAACATTCTAATTAATAATTTATTTGTTCTGAGTAGTGCAGGAAAGTTTCAGTCACTTATTATGTTAGCTGTTGTGTGACAGTAAAACAGTCCCTGCCCAAGTAGTCTTACAATATAAATAATCTGGTTTATATCATGTAGATAACATTTAACTATAAAAACATTAAAATAGAGGAAGTGATTCTGATCTTGTTTAGCTTCAAGTAACAGACTTGCTACATGCAAATTAGAACTAATAAATGCAGATTAGTACATCTTTTTTTAAAACGTTGGCATTTCCCATACCCCTGTGACCTGTGCATCTGGTATTGCAAGAAGAGAGCTGCCAAGAATAGTCCCACACATTGTCAGGTTGTGGGTTTTTCTCAGATCTCTTTAAAAGAAATTCATAAGTAGGTTTTCCACAGACAGTGACATCATGGAGGAGAATAAGGAGGATCTATATCCAACTTATGCATCATTTTACTGTTCAGAAATTTCCCATGTTTGTCTCCTACTGTTGGCAAAGCAGGGTCTTTTTCAGAAGCAAGGCATATCAGATTTTCTACAAATAAGCTGCAGTCCTGCCTACCGTGTTTCTTCATAACACATGATGGAGTTGTATACTGAAGCTCTTTTGTGCCCTTCTGGGAAAAAGGAACTTAAAAAAAAAAAAAAGAGAGACGTGGGAAAGAAGCTGGTTTGGATGAATGCTCCTTACACGGTGAGTTCCCTCACTTCTGCCAAGTTACCTGGCAGCTCCTGAAACAGAATGGATGCTTACAGTAAATTTGTGCAAGGATCTGGAGTGAAAACAGTCAGTGGGTCATGGGACCCATTCAGAAAGAAAAGATCCTTCATTAGAGCTGCCCTCTTATTTCTTAGCCCAAGTTACAAGAAGCATAAAAGAAGTCTTGAGGTGCTCTTTTCCTCAGCTTCTATACCTATGCTGGGCATAAAGAATGTGTGAACTCAACACTGTGAATGAAAAACCAAGTCTACTATGCAAGACTAAAGAGTATGTCATAGCCTCAGAGCTATGAGAGGACTACCTGCTTCCTTGAAGATGTGAGGTCATGTGAAGTTGTATAAAAATCTCCAGTGCCAACTAAATAATGAAAACATAATGTGTGGGCATGGTGGTTTATAAGACAAAATTTAATTTCCTAGTATAAACAAAGGCTGCAAGAGATCATAGTTCAGGGTTAATAATGATTTCACAAGCCACTGTAACATTCAGTGAATTTGGGTCAGGAAAGCAGGAGAGTCACATTTGTTCCCCGTAAAATTGGTGCAAGGCTGTTGATCCTCATGCGTTGATGTAATGTGCTGCATGTACTGCACACAGGCTTGTGTTAGTATAACCTCGTGCAGTGGTTATGTTTGCGCTTGTCCCTGCGTAAGGCTTTTGTGACCGTAAACATGTTTTCAGCTGAAGTGTAAGACCAGAACATTTCTGCATTTATTTATGTTGGTTACAAAAGAGCTCCAACGTTTTTTAAAAATTTGATTTAATGAGTTTCCACTGAATATTTGTCATTTTTTGTTATCCCTCTACACATACAATGTTGGGTTTTAAAAGATAAGGAGATCAGAATAGATGCTCAGAATGCACATTGTCCTGAAAGCCAACTTCAAGCTTTTTAGGACTCAGGAGAAGCAGGTTAGAAACAAAGCATCATGCTGAACCAGACCACTGATCTGTGTAGTCAGACAATGCATATGTAGGCAGCAGGTCATGAGCTTTTACTGATTACATGTTTGTGAGTATATCTGTCTGTTCCCTGTTTTGCTTTTTGCCTTTTGGAATCAAAATAACAAACTCGCTTCCTCATTCAGAAAGTCATTTAAGGACTAAGACAAAAATAAAGAAAATAAAAAAGCAAGACTTAGGGGAACTTGGTCTTTGACATTCAGCTTTGTCATAAGAAGCTTTTTGGAAGGCATTTGGGAAGAGGCTGTGTGGACAACTGGTGTAACTCACATTTTTTATTTGGTTTGCAAGAATGACTAAGATACGTGGTAAAAAAAAAAAAAAAAAAAAAAAAAGCAAGCATGCAGAATTACTGGTCTTTGTTCTGTTGAGAAACACAAATCCCAGTATACTTATTTCCCACTTGTGTATCTGTCCTGTTTAAGTGAGAACAGAACCAATTCTGTTCGGTGATTTTTACTTCTCAGCTCAGTTCTTCTAACTAAGTGCACTGTCTGAAGTCAGCAGCCTGTTGTCACAGACAGTGTCTGCTTCTGGCAGTGATAACACCTTAGAGTTTAGAGTTACTACCAATGATTGGTATGCAGACCAAGGCCACTGCTGGATCTTGTGTACCACATTGGGAGGTGCAGAAAAGTGAAAGGCTGCACCTGCAGGGA